>ML789902.1:288108-302282 GCA_009831015.1 Picea engelmannii | reverse complement strand
AACAGTCACATTTTCGAAATAGAAGACTTTATTTTTTATTATTTCCTAGGACACACCAAGAAACCAAAATTTTTCTGAACTGAAAAAACTCAAAAATGACTTGAAGCTACTACTGAAAGCTATGATATCCCACCAAAATTCGGTCGAAAGGACGGTTTCGTTTTGGGAGTTAACAGAAGTTACAGTGGGTTTTGCTGTAGGTTGTATCCCTTCATTTGTTGGATAATAATAAAGGAAGGACCTGGAAATTTCTCTGGTGGATGTAGCCCACACTGGGTGAACCACGTAAATCTGTGTCTCTCTTGTATTGTGTGTCTTTTGTGTTTTGTTTCTGCATTTGTTTTTTTTTATTGCTCCATGGTCCTGTTTTTTCTAACATTCTAAAGGATTCAAACCATCAAAGGTGGGTAAGTTACTTACTGTTGTGCCGATCCACCGAACTTCTGTAGTTAATCTAGCACATCTCCTTGTAGATACTTCATACATTTTGTTCTATCAGTTCTCTAATGCTTCTTCTGAATCTGATGAACCCGTGTTGTCACTTCGCCAGCTTAGGTTCCCATCGGTCATAGGATTAATGTAATTCTATTGTATGGATGTTAGTTTGTATATGTTTTCCAATTCATATGCGCAGTCTTCTTCTCTGATAGGTTCGGTGTATCGCTGACCTTCATCTAGATCTAACGGTGTAATCACCCTAAGGCCATCTCATTCAAATTTCATACATATTTTCTTTAAATCAACCACAGTGGAATTATTGAAAGCCCAATCAATTCCTAACAGCCCAGGGTAAGGACAGTTGTCATCAACTATCTCAATTACCTTGAAATTTGCAAACGTTCTGACTCGGTCGATGTCCACAGGGACATGTTCAAATCTTCCAAAGGGGATTACAGCTTGCTGATTAGCCATCCTAAACCTTATAGGGGAATAGATCAACTTTGGTTTTCCCATCAGTACCCAGGTTTTCTTCGTCATGACATTGACCTCCGACCCTAAGTCGAGAACCACATAGTCTATATCATATTCTCCTATTTGAGCATTCAAGTGTAATTTCTTATTTGTTCTTCTCTTTTTAGAGAATTGGTTTACTGCCCTATTCAATAAGGGATCTATCTTTCCTAGCTCATACTGTCTGATTAATCTTTGTATCTCTTGTACAACGCTTTCATCTTGAATCAACTTAATACAAGTGTATAAAAATTCCATGAGCTTGCTTACCTCTTTTCCTTCTTTTGTCTAAAAAGATTGATCGAATGCTAGAGGCATTCCATTTTCTCTTATTTCTGGTCGTGTCTTTGACAAAGAACCTTGGTCTCCCTTGATCTCTTTTTTTACCTCCTAAAAAATTTGTCTTTCTTTCTTTGCATCAAAAGTTTGGGTCTTCTTTGTAGCTTTCCTGATTCCTGAGTCTTTTGTAGTCTTTCCCTGGGTCAGTCTATCTTCTCCTGTAACAACGCCTCCTCGAGTGATAACAGCGACTCTAGGGTCTTCTCCACGAGGTTCATCATATATCATTTGCACTTGCAGATTCTGTTGAGGTCCTTGTCCTTCGTGAAGCTTAGCTAGCAGCACAGGACAGTCTTCTATAACATGTTTGAAGGAACTGCAGTAGCTACAAGTAGTGCAATGGTTCTAATAGTCCTTTGCTAGATGTCTTGGTTGTGCATAGTTATAACAGATTATCTATCCTCGACCTCGACCCATACCTCCTCCTTGTCCTCATCCTCTGAATCCACCGTGAGGATTAAAGTTTCCTCTCTCCAGTGAATTATACTGCGTAGCGTTTCCTTCTTGTTGTAATTCGCCTTGAATTTTGTATATGTCTCTTGACCTTTCGTGCATGAGGTCATAATCCCTACAATCCCTATCATCATGCCCTACTAACTTACAGAACATGAAATACAAATTTGTGGGTGTCTAAACATATTTTTTCATGTAATAGCACTCACCAGGGCAATGTCTATTTCTGCATACTTCGCACCAGGGTAGCGTGACTTGCTTCAAAGGGTTTGGAGCTTCAGAGGCCAAATATTCATTAAATAGGGTACAGTGTTCCTTGTCATGGTATTTTGATTTTCATCTGACACACCAGATGTATTATCTTTTGTCTTTTCCCTTGTCTTTCTTCATATCTTCTACCTACAGAGACAAACTAGTTAGCTGACTCAAGATTTGACTCATACCTGAGCTGTATTCTCCCATAGGGGATGATTCAAGCTTCATGGATATCTCCAATGCCTCAGCCTGTGAAGAAAACTTATGTTTCATCAGAGGAAATCTGATATGTGGTAAAAGGACAGCAATGAACCATTTCTTGTTCTATCCATCTGGGATCTGGAAAGTCAATCGGCCTGTTAAGGTCTTGAATCTCTGATCAAACTCCCAAATGGGTTCAGCTACCTTCTGCTTGATCTCTTTCAGTTCTGTAATATATTGGGACTCTAAATTAGGTTTCTTGAACTCTACAATTAGCGCATTATTGATATCATTCAGTGGTTTAGGTTGTGCAAGTCCTAAAACAAGTTTCTTGTACCATCTCAGTGCGCGATCCCTTAGCGTAGTGTTGAACTGGGCTCTTTTAACAGCTTCGTTGGTGAAATTTTTAATATTACATATGGCCTCACATAGGAACCAGTGTGGATCAGGGTCTTCAGATCCATCTCCCCTAAAGATAGGGAGCCTCATCTCATCTGCCATAAATCTTCCTAGGTTTCCTAGGTTTCCTGTTTGAGTATACGTTGAACTGCTAGTAATAGTACTCTGAGGACTCTGGTGACTTTGACTATTCTGATTGCTTAATGCTATTGAAACAATAGAAGGATTAATAGTACTTACTTCAACAGTCTGTGCAGTTCCTGAAGTTTTTGGCTCGTCTTGGCGAAGTTGTTCAACTTCCCCTTCCTTTTCCCTAGTGGGTTATGAATGTTCTTCGTTCGTCAGATCTGCCTCTTCTCCACTGTAGAAACCCTCTTCCCCATAGTTTTTCTTAAACAGGTTCTCAATATGAACCCCTCTGAATACTCTCTCACTGCGCATATGTCCAACCTCTGTGTCATTGTCCAAATTCTTGAACATTAGCCTTTCCAGTTCAACCAATCTACTGTAACTTCAAGATGCTCTTTTTATGCAATAACATCTTGATCCTTAACTTCAAAAAATGTAAAAATTTTCCTCTGGGTTCCTTGAAGAAATATCTCTCGGCTTGTCTATACGACTCTTCTTTGTCAATAGAAAACTCGGTGATGTACCCTCCAATGTTGCTATCAAACCAGTGATTTACTGCTCGTCACACGACGTTATCGACTCTCTTGACATTCTTTATCAGCATCGACGTCCAAACTACAGGGGGTCTAGATATGATCTAAAACTGGGTATCGACTAACCTAGCTAACCACTCATATAGCTCCTGATGGATTCCTCCAAAGAAAATTCCATGTATGTCGGTAAAGATATATATTCCTAACCAATCCTCTGTACTTAGATTAGGGTTTTTGTTCTGGGCTTTAGCGAAGTCCCTCTCTTGATCCTCTATCCACTTTTGAATCTTTGTCTTTGATGGAAACCACCTTGACATTCCCTTAAGAAGATTCATGTCCCGAAAACTGAACCATTTGTTGGCACAGGGGTAGACCCAAGGTTCGGCTCCAAGAGCGCACCAACAAGCCCTAACTACTGGCCCTTTCGACAACACCTACAAAGCAGATGTAGTCTCACCCGAAGGAGCTATGAGGGGGTTGTAGGACAGATATGTCTACAACCAAGGGAAATATCAAGTGGATCTAATGTAGAACAATACAATAGGCATAAATCACTAATCATCTTAGATCTACTCCGCACAACTATCTATTAGATCTAACACAGTAATGTAATAGAAAAATATTAATGACAAAGGACAGAGCATCAATCACACATATGACACAAGATATACGTGGTTCACCCTCTCTCTAGGGCTACATCCACAGAATTGTTCTTTACAATGTATTAAGATGAAGCATACAGTTCTTGTTTGCACTCTTGGCTAGTAGATCTTCTTTCTTATTCTCTCTGTCTCTCTCCTTCCTACACACCCAGCTACAGAACTTGATCTCCACACCCAGCTGGAGATCTTACAATACCAGAAGGCTCTCACACTTAGCTCTTCTCTCTCACACAACAATAATCACTCATATCACAATATACTAGAACAACAATATTGTACCAACAACCAACCCGTCCCAGGTCCTCTTGACCTTTATTTATACATTACAATCACTCACTGACATCCTTAGGTCGAAACCTAGGTGTCAAAACCCTATATACCAAAACCCTAGGTGTCAAAAACCCTAGGTCAACTTGACCCGCATTTTTAGGGCTTCGCCAGCCTGTCTTTCCTTCCTTCTCACGCGGTGCTCCAAAGCATCCAACTGTGGCTTTTTTTGCTTGATGAGTTGTCCACGATCCTTCTTCCTTGCTGATCTGTCATCCTTGATCTCCTCATCCAACGAATTTATTTATCTTACTTCGCTTCGTCTTTTATGCTTTTTTTCTCACTTCGACCCAGTAACAGTCACTTTGTCTTCCGCGCAGTTCACATTTTTCCTTTTCTTCCTTGATATTCGCTTGCTCCCATAACCAAGGGCCAACAATGACTATTTTAGCTTAGTCTATGACTACAAATACTGCAACAGATGATGATCTGTATGAATTATTGTCTCCTTTACCATTAAGTAATGCTTTCATTTCTTCACACTTTGTACCAATGAATACAATTCCTTATCATATGTTGGATAGTTAATCACAACCTGAGTAAAAGTCTCATAATGATAAAATATAGGTTTACCTCATTTCACCAAGACTTATCCCATGGCATATCCACTTGCATCAGTTTGAATCTAAAAAGGTTGTTGTAGATTTGGCAGATCCAAAACTGGTGCGGTGTTTATATTTTCCTTCAATGTCTTGAAGGCTTTCTACTGCTTGCCTCCCCATTGAAAAACATGTTTTACACTTGTTAATGCATTCAGAGGAGTTGCAATGAAAGAGAAATTAACAATCAATTTGCTTTAGTATTTTACTTCTCCTAAGAAGCTTCCGACTTCTGTGGCAGTTGTTGGCTTGGTCCATTTCACAATGACTTCTAATTTTACGAGATCTATCTTTAGCTGACCATTCCCTACAATATATCCCAAATATACCAGAGAATTTTTGTCAAATTCACATTTAGATAATTTAATATATAGCTTCTCCTTCTTCAAGAGTTCAAAGATTGTCTTGACATGCTTTATATGATCTTCCCATCTTTGACTAAAGATCAATATATCATCTAAGTAGACGATAACAAAATAATCTATGTAAGGCCTGGACACATAATTCATTACCCTTATAAATGTCACAGGTACATTACATAACCCAAATGGCATAACTAACCATTCAAACAATCCTTGCTTTGACTTGAAAGAAGTTTTCCATATGTCACCTTCTTCAATTATGATATGGTGGTAACCACTTCTTAAACCCAACTTAGTGAAATAAACATCATCCTTTAACTAATCCAATAAATCATCAATTCTGGGAAGAGGATAATGGTTCTTTACTGTAATCTTATTCTCGGCTCGGAAATCAATACACATCCTCCACGTGCCATCTTTCTTCAGAACTAATACAATAGGAGAACCACACAGAGAGGAGCTTGGTCTGATGATTCCTTTATCAAGAAAATCTTGAACTTGCTTCTTAATTTATGCATTCTCAATTATTGATGACCTGTACATTCTAATGTTCGGAAGAGGAGCATCCTGCTGCAAATATATTTCATGTTCAACCTCCCTCTTAGGAGGCAACCCTATAGGTTCTTGAAACAACTCATCATAGTTAGATATGATTTTGACCAACTCTTGTTTATGATATGGATCACAACCTGATAAAGCATCTGTTATATCTTCTTCTTTATGTTTCACTATCATGAGAACAAAATATTTACTTGCGCTTAGGAGTCTCTTCATTTTCCTTGTGCTCACTAAAGAAACATTAGTTTTGATTTCATGAGCTCTGATAATATATTCAAACCCATCCTTGAAAAGATGAGATTTATTCTCTTCANGATAGAATATGGTTTTCCTATCAAATAGACATGGACTACCCAAGACAATGTCGCAAATGTCAAGAGGTACAACATCTAACTCAACCTCGTCAAAGAACTTAGTTGTAATTGAAAATCTGATCTTACATGGTTTGTCACTTGCAACTTAGCATCTTCACACACCCATCCTAATGGATAAGGATTTTTACGAAGTGTTGTGTTGGCCCTTGACCAAGTTTTGGGAGTTTCTTGGTCATGTTGACCTATTTTGGGACTTCGACACCCTGTCAAAGGAGGAGCACAAGACGGAGCAGAGATTAAGGGATCTCAGCCCAATTTTGGATCCATTTTGGGTTTTAGGGATTATGTAATGGGAAAGGGATATCAGCCTATGGGTTTACCCATGCTTAGGCTCACTTTTGTATGTATAAATAAAAGGATAGGCAATGTAAGAAGTGTCGAACATTATATCTATGTGATTTATGCTAAGTGCAAGTAAGGTCTGTAAGAGCTTTGTGCCTATGTGAGACTTGCAGAAGTTAAGTGCAAGTCACTGTAAGAAGTTGTAGAAGGCTTTTGTGTTGTAACGCAAGGAAGAAGGATCTAGCGAGCTGCACAGATCTTATTTCCTATGTGCAGTAGGGTTTTTGATGGCTCAGTGCTTGTAACCGATTGAAGACGCTAATAAAGAAGAAGAGTCGGTGGACGTAGCCCCAGGGTGGGGGTGAATCACGTAAATACTGTGTTGTATTGCTTTGTGCTTGTCTTAATGTGTTTATGTCTCCTTTTGATAAGTGTTATGAGATGATTGGATAGATCTGCTTATGCTTGGTGCTCATGATGTGTAAGATGTAAGATTTGGTACACATGAATATGCTTAGTGCTTGATCTGTTAGATCTGATGTATTTTACCGATGCTAAGTGCTTGATTACATTGTGAATGTTGTGAGGCTCTATTTTATCAGCGAAGTGGATATTGACTGCATATTGAAGAACTAACAGTGTTAAGTTCTTTATTAAGTGTTAGAATCACAGAACTGTGTCCCAACTAAGGTTGCAGAAACCTGAGTCTTGCAACCACCCCTGCCTCTACCTCGAGTGAGAATTCATCTGCTTTGCGGGTGTTGTCAAAAGGGCTAGTAGTTAGGGTTTAGTTGGTACAATGTTTTAGCATTGAACCCCAAGTCTACCCCTATGCCAACAAATGGTTTTGTTGTCGAGACCTGAAACTGTGATTGCTGGGAACTAAGGGAGAAGAAGCTTTTTGTAAAGATTCAACTGGAAACTGTGGAAGCTCTGTGCGTAGATCTGCTTTCCTAGTGCGCGGATTTTTACTTGACCCGTAAAGCTTTGTGCCAATAAAGGAAGGTTAGATCTGAAGAAAAGAAGCGAGATATGAATGCTTTGTGCTCTGAGAAAGGTAAAAGGGAAATTTTCTGAAGAAAAGAGGTCATATCTGCAAGCTCTGTGCTTTGATAAAGGTATGAATAGTTAAAAGTTTTAGATCTGAAAGATTGTGCTCTGTAAAAGTAAGATAAGTAGAATTTTTTTTGTTTCTACAGTATGAATCTAGGTATGTTTGATAGATTTTCTCCTAGCTTGAAAACTAGGCGACTGTTAGCTAAAAGAAAGTTTGATATGAGTAGATCTGATAAGAATAGTGATAGATATGTTATACCTATGCCTAGAAAGAATGTTTGGACTAATAAATGGATGCAGGAACCTAGAAAGATTTTTTTGCAGGTTAGCAACCATGATCCTAGTGCACAGTACAGGAGAGGTTGGGGATCATTTAAAAGAAAGAGAGGATTGACCCTCTGTTACAATTACAGAAAACTGGGACATCTTGCTAAGGAATTCCCTGGTGGAAGACCTACTTTCTTTTGTTGCAAAGCTATGGACCATGAAGTGTTGGATTGCCCTACAATGATTGCTAAGATTGAAAGAATGAATCTGAACCATGAAAAACCTAAGGCAGATCCAGAAATAGCAGAACCCCAGAAAGAATAAGAGAAGGTATTACTATAGATGAAAGACACCTTGAATGACCACCGACATGTTAGGTTATCAGAGGTCTTTAAAGAAAAAGAATGCATTGAGGCAAGAATAGGAGACTTCGGCATTGATTGTGTTTTGGATGAAGAAAGACAGCTGAACATCATGACAGAGAGAACTTGGAAAGTTATAGGGAGGCCTGCTATGATTCCTTCATTAGGATGAATAAGGTTATTCAAAGGGAAACTGGTAAACCTATGTGGAAAGCTCACTCAGATATCTATGAATGCCAATGGAACTTCGATAGAAGAAGATTTTGAGATTATCAAATTTATTGAGGATAGCACCTCGTTTACTATGTTACCTGGAAAACCTTGAATTGACAAAGATCAAGCCGAACGAAAGAAAGAAAAAGAAGTTTTGGAGCAGAAGTAAGAAGAATTAAAATATTTCATGACCAGAAAGATCGTAAAATTGATTGAAGAACAGGAGAACAGATCGAAGCTAACTTACACTAGAAGCCCAGACGACGAAGCTATAAGAGTATTGGAAGACTCCCAGAAGGCTAAAATTTCTACCCGAGATAAAGAAGAAGTGACACACTTGAATCCTAGGAAAGAATCTTCGCAGGCGAAGTGACTATGTCCAAAGAATCAGAATGGGAAGAGAACCACTGAGACAAAGCTCACGGGGAAGAAGGATAGGAAGCTAAGTAAGAAGAAGGCTAAGATTGAGAAGTTACAGCAAGTTCCAGAGGGTGCCTCGCAAAAAGAAACTTTGCAGAATTGGAGCTTCATCGGGATATCAGAACAACGACATAGGGAACTTCGCCATGGCGAAGAAATATAGTCGTTGGAAGCTGATATATTTGTTTGACTGTCGCTCCGAACAGGTCGGAAAGCATTGATGGCTCACCACCAGACCATTAGACCATGCCATAATAGACAGAACAAGAATTAATGAGGCTCATGCCCCTTACAAGCGAACTATTGCCAAGATTGCCTATTTATCTCGTCGCGACATTTGAAGCCCGCAGACTAGAAAGTGTATACAGTGCTCATTGTGCTCTTTTTGTTCATCCTAGTACAGTATCTAAAGACCATCATGACCCCGATTATTTTATCCCGAAGCGCATGTCCAACGAGATCACCACAGTTGAAGAATCCGTAACAAAAGTTCTCCTTGATTTAATGACTGAGAGAGTCATGTCAGAGAGAGGAGTGTCTATAGGTGTTCAAGCATCGTCGACAAGAGGACTGCTAGCCTCTTCATCCACTGCTCAAGCCGGACCATCTCGGGAGGTAGACGAAAAGCGTACTAAGCACAGAGACGATATTGTGAATGCCAAGCTGATTCCGAGCATTCTACCTACCTATCTACCCCCTCTAAGTGGTGCCATCAACCTAGACAGTGTGCCCAGATATTTTGACCATGCTTTGGTCACGGTGTACCTCCTGAAAGGCATACGTGTAGTTCGCTCTGACTAGGATAAGCTTGCAACATTGAAGTTTAGCTACTTCAACCTTGGCGACAGGAAGGCTTACAGCATGCTCGCCCCGCACAAGTATTTGACCAGGACTAAAGGCAAGAACTCCAATATTATTCTGCAGTCATGGACCTGGAACCTCACGTAGTCCACACTACTCAATGTGATGAGGATCCCACACTTCAACAGACACCAGGAAGTGAACGCATGTGTCAAGTTGTTGTTGTCCTGGTACCACATAGGATACTTATGGTTGAACCGCCACATCACTGTGGATCCGACCTTGATCAATCTGATCACATGGTTGAGCATGCAGGGCCCTGACCCATAGGAATTTTACCTAGGAAAGACCTCAGACCGAGCATTAGCACAGAGGATCAAAGAGACTTATGGCGATGTCGAGAAGGGCACGTGAGGCTACAAGGTAGCCTCTATCCAGAGCGACGCAGTGTGCCTTGCATGTCAGTTGATCGCAGGCAAGCTAGTTCGCAAGAATCGGCCCACCCAAGTGACTAGATTTGTAGTTGACCTCGCAAGGAAGTGCGTAGAAGGACTTCAGATGAATTGGGCACAATACCTTGTAAACTAGCTAGAGCTTGATTGCATGTAAGCACAAGACCAAGGGTATGAGTTCCAATTATTTTGCCTTCTCATATTGATTGCTTTCATCACATGGGAGATGTCGGAAGGTGCGACCTTCCTGGACATCGATCCCTTCGAAACTTTGGCTGCGAAGTTCAGTACCTTGTGGTACTCCAACAATCTGAACAAGTAGTGGCAATCTAATGCCATCTTCCACACTTATTACAACCAGTTGAAGTGAGCCACCCAGTATAAGCCTCGTATGACCCCGAATACCCTCCATAGGTTTCGACCCTTAATGAAGTTCAGCGTGGACCTCCACTTCATTTATATCACAGCGCGCACAGATGGCCATAAACAACAGTTGCAGTCATATTACAAGCTTACAGAGGAATACTTAGAGGAAATCACCAAGGAATGGTCGACGGACCTCCTTATCCCAGCCAACCCTGCGGAGTTGTCCGATGTAGACAATATGGAAGCTGCGTAGGATACACCCGGACCTAGTAAGACAAAGAAGCATGAAGAAGTTTAGGACATAGACAACACATCCGTGAGAATTGCGTCCATTTCCCCAGAGCAAGGAGGTGAAGGTGAAAAAATCAATGGCACGAAAGCTGAGAAAAACAAAGGTGAGGGAACATCACATAGAGACGAGGAAGACCCCTCGAAGAAAAGAAAGGTTCCCCCCCAGAAACCGTCATCACGGAAGAAAGTAAAAGCAACCCAGACTAAGTTCTAGACTATCCTCACTCCTGATGACTTCAATTTTATCATCACCACCCTAAATGATGATTCGCAGGAGATAGAAGAAAAGAAGGAGGATAAGCAGGAGGCGATGTATGACTGTATTGAGGCTGAGCTCTGAGGGGTGCAACAGGCACTTCTATCTAGCCACGCAGTCTCCACTGAGCCTTTACTAGCAGGAACACCAGAAATGGCAGATGAGCCAACTCAACTCCACTAAATCATCGACTCAGTCGAAGCTCGCCTTCGACGAGCTCAGGAAGAAACAACGCAAACCACCCAGGCTTTGACACAAGTACAGAGCACACTTGTAGAGAAACATGGTAATGTAGAACGGGAAAAGCTTGCTTTGCAAGCGAAGTGGGATGAGGAAAAAGCACAGCTACAGCAAAGCAAGGAGTAGTTGATCGTGGAGCAGCTAGAAGTAAAAGAATAGGTCAATAGAGCACTTCGATCTGTGACAATCATAGAAGTGATAACTGAAGAATGAGTTCCACAGTAGGTGGCACAACTTGAAGAAGTAATCCGGCAGCGTATCACAGATCTGAAACTTTGTATTGTGCCCGAGACCCCTCAAGATATAAGAGACCTAAGGGAGGCAACTTCCCACAGTGCAGTTAGCAGATTGAAAGCCCTTTCCTTAGAATGAAAGAAGTTGAGCTCCAGGAGCACTCAGACATATGAAAACCTCATAGAGAATCCATAATTACAGGTGTTAGAGTCACAACTCCAAGAAGAAAAGCAACACGTAGATACATTGCAGGCGCAACTAAAGGCCTTATCACCAATCGAAAGAATGAAGAGGTTTCAAGAGCAACGCACTGCCCAGCAACAGATCCACATGATCCAAAGTAAAGTGATGGAAGTCTCTCAATGACTTCAACCAGTACAAGAGAAGGCATGTCAACTGTTCACTGAAGTTGAAAGCCAAGGAGCAGAACTTGAACAGGTTGTCATCACTGTAGAACAATGCCTAGAAGGGCTAGTAAACAATGCAGTGATCCAGAACTTCACTGAGCAAGAGGTAGTAGCACTACAACAAGTCAAAGCATCTCAAGCGAAGATTGAAGCATCGAGATAGAATTGCTCAGACCAGAGTGACTCGAGACGAGTCACAGGTGATTATTGGGGGCCTGTTGTCCCTTGACCAAGTTTTGGGAGTTTCTTGGTCATGTTGACCTATTTTGGGATTTTGACACCCTGTCGAAGGAGGAACGCAATACGGAGCAAAGATCAAGGGATCTCAGCCCACTTTTGGATCCATTTTGGGTTTTTGGGATTATGTAATGGGAAAGGGATATTGGTTCGTGGGTTTACCCATGCGTAGGCTCACTTTTGTATGTATAAATAGAAGGATGGGCAATTTAAGAAGCATCGAATATTATATCTATGTGATGTATGCTAAGTGAAAATAAGGTCTGTAAGAGCTTTGTGCCTATGTGAGACTTGCAGAAGCTAAGTGCAAGTCGTTGTAAGAAGTTGTAGAAGGATTTTGTGTTGTAACGCAAGGAAGAATGATCTAGCGAGCTGCGCAGATCTTCTGTCCTATGCGCGGTAGGGTTTTTTATGGCTCAGTGCTTGTAATCAATTGAAGACGCTAATAAAGAAGAAGAGTTGGTGGACGTAGCTCCAGGGTGGGGGTGAACCACGTAAATACTGTGTTGTATTGCTTTGTGCTTGTCTTAATGTGTTTATGTCTCCTTTTGCTAAGTGCTATGAGATTATTGGATAGATCTGCTTATGCTTAGTGCTCTTAATGTGTAAGATGTTAGATATGGTACACATGAATATGCTTAGTTCTTGATCTGTTAGATATGATGTATTTTACCAATGCTAAGTGCTTGAATGCATTGTGAATGTTGCGAGGCTCTGTTTTATCAGCGAAGTGGATTTATTGACTGCATATTGAAGAACTAACAGTGCTAAGTGATTTATTAAGTGTTATAATCACATATCTGTGTCCCAGCTAAGGTTTCAGACACCTGAATCTTGCAACCACCCCTGCCTCTACCTCGAGTGAGACTTCATCTGCTTCACAGGTGTTGCTGAAAGGGCCGGTAGTTAGGGTTTTGTTGGTGTGTTGTTGTAGCGTTGAACCCCAGGTCTGCCCCTGTGCGAACATGTTGTCTTTAAACCCATCTTCTTAACAATTGCTTCATTAACTTGAGATCCACTACCGAACAAAGTATCTGCATTTGTATGCTTAACTATAACTATGACATGCAAAAGATTGCTTATCTTCTTTTGATCAATATCACTTTTCAATTTAGAAGATTGAACTGAAGAATTATAATTGATATTTGATATACCTTTGCTTCCTATTTCCATAATCGTAGATTCATCTCTTGAATCGAATCCTAGATCTTGTCTAGCTGATGCAAAAATATTCTTCTTCCTTTTACCCTTGAACTTCTTCGGTCGTAATTCTGGATGCAACTTTCAACACTATGATTCCTCATGTCCCTTTTTCTTACAGTGGGAACATGTAGGTCTTCCTTCAGCTTGTTTTACTATAGGTGACTTATTACTCTTCCATTTTCTTTTTGGTTTTTTCTCGAACTTGTATGGCTTCTTATATTTGATTGCATGATTACCCTTACTAGCCTACAAATGTGTAGCTTGTGTGAACACTTTATCAATGTTAGTAGGGTTAAACATTAAAAAAGTGCGTCGAAGATACAAGTGCATGCCACCAATATACTTTAGAAGAGTTCCATTACTATACAACGAAATCCCTAAGAATAATGCCTTCTTTTTGAATTCTTGTGTATATGCTTGAATATTTTGGCCTTTACCCTGCCTTAGATGATGTCATTCTATCATTGTCATTTGCATATAAGCTAGTGGATATAATCATTTTCTTATGGCCTTGGTAAATTTATTCCAAGAGGAAATTACTTTACCCTTTGAACAAGATCAACTTGCATCTTACTCTCCCACCATATTAAGGTTGTGCCACTTAGTCGAAGAGCATCTAATTGTATCTTTGCAGTTTCATCCACGATATTTTGAACCCTACAGTATACCTCTATTTTCTTGATCCAATTGTCCAATTTCTCGGCATTCAATTCTGTTGGATTACTGAGAGGGGGGGTGAATGAGTAATAGCGTAATTATAATCCTTTTTCTTCAAATGTTATATCAATGTAGAATTATTATACAATAATGAGCAGTAATAAATAAACAATCACACACATACACAGTACACCAGTGTTTTACGTGGAAACCCAAATCAGGAGAAAACCACGGAATGTTTTTTCTTATATGTCTTGAAGAATTACATTCATTGGAAGCACCAACTTC
>ML789902.1:262867-280346 GCA_009831015.1 Picea engelmannii | reverse complement strand
CAAAGAAACATGTCCATAAACATAAGAATGAAATGCCTTTACTAAAACTTGATGTTAAATTCAAATTACCTATGTATGGTGGTGAAGTCAATGCAGAGAGACTTGATAATTGGGTCAGACAAATGGAGGTTTATTGCAGTGTGAAACAAATCAAGGATGGGGCAACTCAGATCAAGTTGGCATCGCTTAGACTTGCAGGAACAACACTGATATGGTGGCAAAGCAAGTTGCAAAATGGCACGCAACAAGTGGGTAATGTATTTCCATCATGGAAAAGTTTTATTTCTTCACTTAGAAAGAAATTCTATCCTTTGGGTTATAAAGAGAAAGATTTAATTGAATGGCAAGCTCTTAAACTAAGAAAAGGACAAACAGTGCAAGAATACACAGATGGATTTCGTAAAATGGCATTGATGTTAGATATTCCTTTACATACCCAAGAAACTCTTATGAAGTATATAGGAGGTTTAGCTGCACATATTCGAAATATTGTATTCATGTTTGGACCTACTAATCTTGATGAGCTTTCTGTTCAAGCAACATACATTGAAGCAGGGAAAACAGGTGTTGGCGTATCAAGGGAATCGTCTTCCAAGAAAGAGGACAAAAGGAAGTGGAATGGAAAGAAGGCAAATCCAGTGGCAAGAAAGGAAGAGAAGCCCTCTTGCAAGCATTGCAAGAAAGAAGGGAATGATGAGGACCGTTGTTGGCAATTGCATCCCGAGAAGAGACCGAAGTGGATCAAGGAAAATAAAGGGAGGCAAATAGTTGTAACAACAACACGACCCACAGACTTGGGATCAGATTCAGGTGATGAATCTAAAGTCTCATTGGTTGGTTTGAAAGGTAAAAATGATGATGGGTTTGATGCTAGAAGTAAATTGTTTCACTTAAGGGTCATTATGAGGCATACTAAAGTCAACACATTGATAGATAGTGGATCTCAATCTAACTTGATTTCAGAGGAATTGGTTAAACAATAGGGATTAAACACACAGATGCATCATAATCTTTACACACTTAAATGGGTAAGCAACAATCATCAATTGCACATAACAAAGTAGTGCACATTAAAATTTGAAATTTCATCTAAGTTTGTGGACGAGGTAACATGTGATGTGGTGCCACTAAGTGAATGTGGAATGGTCTTAGGCAGTCCTTACTTGTATGATCATAAAACAATCTAATACAGGGAAAATAATCAATATCATTTAACCAAAGCAGGTCAAGAATATGTGGTTCATGCTCATCATTTAAAGGAAAATAACTCTCTTCAAACAATGGAACAATTAATGAAGGCGGCTCAAGCAAGAAACACACCTATAATTGTTTCAAATCAAGTAATCGATCTTAAGCAAGAACATGACATGATTGTAGAATGGAAAATCAATCACAGTTTGCTTCAAGATAAGCTAATGTCGTGCAAGTATTATAAACATATCAGTTCATTTGAAGTCATATTTTTTATGCTATCATTAATAATGCTAACAACATGGATGATAGTGGCTTCAGTAAGATGTGATAGGGTACAAATGGCTAACAATATGTTGTCAGCTATCATGATTGTTTTACAGTTGATCTTGATGAGACAGGTGCATAGGACAGAGTTCAAAGACATGGAACAAGTCGGTGGCCTATCTCGAGCTTGATGACTGGTCAATAACCTTTTGGGGACCAAAAGGTCTTTAGTGGGGAGGTGTGATCCAGAATTGGAGCCAGGAGCTTGATGGGGCTCAGAAAGGCCTAAAAATAAAATTTCTCGGAATCGCTTCAAAATGGATGTGTGTTGAGGCCTCATTGATATGAACCCAATGCAACTTGAACGGACTCAAACGAACATCGTATGATCCAGATATGACAATCTGTTCATTTTATCAAATAGGCAAACAAAATGATGACTGTACAGTCCATACAGTGCCACATGGAAACTGACTGTACAGGTCGTACGACCGTACAATTGACATGGAAGGGTACAATTGGATGATGATGTGGTAGGTACAGGTGGACCAATCTGAGAGTGACACGTGGCACACTTGTACGACGTACGACACGTGGCATGCTTGTACGACATACGTACGACATGTGGCATGCCCATACGACGTATGTATGACACGTGGCAGACATCGACTGGGCAAGTGAGCTGACTGGGAAAGCAAGTGGTCTAATCAGATCTTGACACATGGCGGTTACTTGGGCGCATGTAAAGGTGCCATGTGGCACCCATTCATTGGTCGGTTTCTTAATGTGTTTTTGGCAAAATTTATGGAGTGTAGGGGTTTTGAACCCGTGACCTATGGTCCGGGTTAACGATTTGGCAAGGCCAGGCTATCCAGCTCACCCAAGTGTAGTGCTTACACCATATACGTTGCAATAAATATATAAAGTGGATGCTATGAAGTTGCGGGCAGATAAAGGGTTGGGGCCTAGCCGCAGCCCCATGGCGGATGCATACGACCATACCAATAGAGCCATGGACCAGACCTTAAAATTTTGTGCGTGGATATAACAGTTACTCCAGCCCCCGATACTGTGGGAATGCCATATGACCTAAGACTCTGTCTTTGGTGGTTAGCGCGGAGGTAGGGTTAAGCTTCAGTCGGTCAGGCTAGCCCGCCAACCAAGGGCTTAACCATGGGCTATTCTAACAGGTAGCGCGTGGAGCTAAAAGTTTGTGGCCACATGGCCTTATATGCGACCAAGAGCTAGAGTTTGGGGGTTGAAGACCAGAGGGCCAATGCACCCGTTTAAGTGCTTGGCCACATGGAGTAGACATGACCTGGAGCCCTAGAAAAAGGGGTTGTGCCCATATTTTGTGCATTTAGTGGGTTTTTAACTTTATTATAAAGATTTGTAATGATTTTTTCAACAAAATTGAGAGATTTTGGTCATTTTTGGGGGATATTGGGCCCTTTTTCAGGCCATATTTTGTGGGGAAGTTGGGAGATGGTTACCAACTTCAAATCTATATAAACCAGGGCTTCTTGAAGCCAAAAAGGAGATTCAAGAAGGTTTATGATGAATATTTTCCACGCCAAAGCCATTTTTATGCAGGGAAGCTATTGAGGAGAGCACCTTTGGGGGCCATTTCTGGGAGCTCCAGTCATTCGATTTCATTGCCGTCAGTTTTTTTGGGTTCCAGAGATCTGGTAGAACAAGACCAAATCAGCTTGCAATCCTTTTGGCACTACTGTGATGTAATTTTAAAGCTTCGAACATAAATAAGAAAGCCTCACCCACTTAGACAAAGGCCCGGAGACATAGGCGAGATTATCGAACTCCGTTATCACTTTGGTGTTTATGGTTTGTTGTTCTCATGCTTATGTTCAGTTTTGTACATTGCTTTATGGCTGTCATGTTTACTTTATAATTCTTCCTCTTTCATTCAATTTCCTAAATGGTTAATTAACACATGCATAATAACTCAACATTGTTGTATAAAAGATCTTTTCGGATAATTTCTCTCGGCAAAGTCATTTTAGAGTTGTAAGGACCCAATTTTCTCGACAAAGTCATTTCTCTTCAATGAGTAAAACTTCTTGAACCAATCCCTAGATTGTAATGTTGGCACATGGGCAGACCCAGGGTTCAACGCATCAACATCGCACCAAGAAAACCCTAACTACCAACCCTTTCGGCAACACCTGCGAAGCCAATGAAGTCTCACCCGAGGTAGAGGCAGGGGTGGTTGCAGGAATCAAGTGTCTGCAACCTAGCTTAGGGCACAGATATGTGATTACAGTACTTAACAGAGAACTTAGCAGTTAACTTTCATTAGCATTTAACCCTTATTCACATCGCAAGTAAAACCCTAATTACATAACAACGCAGTATTCAACAAGATCTAACAGATCCAAGCACTTGGAACATAAAAATAGATCAGATCTAGCATTCATTTATATCACTAAGAACTAATCTAATATATCAGATGCATCTACCATTCATAAGATTATAGTACTAAACATAAATCACATGAACACATGAACAACATAGCACAAAGCACCATAACATAGGATATACGTGGTTCACCCCCAGCGTGGGGCTACGTCCACCAACTCTTCATCTTCTTTATTATCTTATTTCAATATCCTTACATGCACAAAGCCACAAACCCACTCCGCATTGGACAGGAGATCTGCACGCACCTCGCCAAATCCTCCTTCCCCGAGCTTGGTACAACACAAAGCCTTTCTTACAATCGCTTGCACTTAGTTCTGCAAGTTCTCAACACACAGTATGCACAAAGCTTACTCGATCACATAGATCCAATTACTTACATCACTTGCACTTAGCACAACACTTCACAACACTACTACTACTTACATCGCCTTGCTTTCTATTTATACATTACAAAAGTCCTAAACATGGGTAAGACCCATGGGCCGACATCCCATGCCTGTTACATAAACCCTAACCCAAAAGGTCCACAAAAGGTGGCAAGATCTTGTGATCTCTGCTTCGCTTGGTGCTCCATCTTCAACCAAACTGTCGAAGTACCAAAAGTGGTCAATCATGACCAAGGTTCTCCAAAACTTGGTCAAGGGCCAACAGGCCCCCAACACTCACTTGTGACTCATCCCAAATCACTCTGATCTCGGTAACTCTACCTCAAAGGCCTCAATCTTATCTCGAGCTACCTTGATATGCTGCTTCACCAGAGCCTCCCGCTCGACGAACTCCTGAATAACTTTCTCAGTCACAGATCCTGCCAAGCGTTGTTCCACTGTGGTGACCATTTGTTCCATTTATGTACCTTGTCCTTCAATCTCCTCAAAAAGTGTGCAAGCTTCATCCTGCACTAGCTGGAGTCTCTGGGTCACTTCCATGACTTTGCTTTGGATGGCATGGACTTGTTGCTAAACCGTGCACTGTTCTTGGGACCTTTTCATCCTCTCGACCATTGACAGAGGCTTCAACTATGTTGCGCTCACCCGACATGCATGCTCGATATCAGATATCTCAGGTCGGTGATCAAACACTCAATGTAACAGAATGGGTGGCGAGGTCGCAATAGGTACAATGCAATAATAATGAATTCTCTACGGGCTCGGATATTCACAACTCGCAAAAGTGTTTTCGGTGCAACATTCGACGCGATAAATAGAAAACATCGTAATGGACTCCTCCAACGGACAAAAAAGCCTTCATCAATGTGATTCCATCCATTAGGGTGAGGTCTCGATGGTCCGATGGCGATCTTTTCGGCCATAAGTGAGTTTCTAGCCGTTCTGGAGTGTCGGTCTAACGGTCGGGACGCCTCCAACGGTCATATTACTTCATCGTGGCGAAGTGCCAATCTACGTTGCTCTGTTATTCTGGCGGAGTTCAAATTTTGTAAACCTTCTTTCTGCGAAGTCCTCTCTTGAACTTCCTGTAATTTTCCCAACTTGACTTTCTTCTTGATGAGCTTTCTAGCTTTCTTTCCTGTGATCCGAGTTATTGGGTTTCTCTTTCCATTGTTATTCTTATCTGTACTCAACATAGTAACTTTGTGTTGTTGATGGTCTTTCGCAGGGTTCGAAGGTAATACTTCTTCTTTTTCTGGAGTAGGTGCTCTACTCTCTTGCATGGATAGGTTTCTTAAGCCTTCTTGCATTCTTTCCACTTCGACAGCCAAGTATCTGGTTCTTAGTAGCTTTAATTTGTCCTCTTGTTCTTCCAGTAAATGCACTATTCTCCTAGCCATGAAATCCCTTAGTTCTTGCTTTTTCTGTTCTAGAGCTTCCTCTTCTTCTTTCTTTCTGACTTGATCTTTCTCAATCTAGGTTCTTCCTAGAAAAAGAGAAAATGGGGCGATGTTCTCATTAAACTTAATGACCTCAAATTCTTCCTCTGTCGAATATCCATGAACACTTATAGTTATCTTGGTAAGTCTTCCACATAGGGTTATCAATTTTCCTTTAAACAGTCATATTCCTTCTAATGAAGGAATCATAGCAGGTTTTCCCAAAATTTCCCAAATTCTTTCTATCATGATATTCACTCGGGTTTCTGCATCCAATACACATTCTATGTCAAAGTCTCCTATTCTTGTTTCTATACACTCATTCTCGTTTAAGATCTTTGATAATTTGATGTCTCTATGATCATTCAGGGTTTCTTTCATCTGTAACAATACAGTCTCTGATTCTTTCTGGAGTTCTATCATATCCTTAGTCTCTTGGTTTTTCTTAAAGTTTTCTTGTTTCATATTCATCTTTTCAACCTTAGCAGTCATTCTAGGGCAATCCAGAACTTCATGTCCAGTAGTTTTACAACAAAGGAAAATAGGACCTCTACCCGGGCATTCCTTAGCAAGATGTCTCGATCTTCTACAACTATAACAAAGAGTTAATCCTCTCTTTCTCTTAAATGATCCCCAACCTTTCCTGTACTACGCACTGTGATCACAGTAACTAACCTACAAAAATTTATTTCTAGGATCCTACATCCATTTGTTAGTCCAAAAATCCTTTCTATGCATAGGAATAACACATCTTTCATTACTTCTATCAGATCTATTCATTTCAAATCTTCTTTTTTCTATCCATGCCCTAGTTTTCATATCAGAACAAAATCTATCAAGCATCCCAAGATTCATTCTTTCGAAACAAAAACTTCCACTTATCTTACCTTTATCAGAGCACAAATTTAAGATCTTACCTCTTTTCTTCAGATCCTTTCTTGGCACAGAGCTTCGCAAGTTAAGTAGAATACTACGCACTACAACAGTAGATCCACACACATAGCTTTCTCTTTTCTTCAGTTCCCAGCAATCACAGTTTCAGGTACCGACAACGGAACCATTTGTTAGCATAGGGGCAGACCCAGGGTTCAACGCTTCAACAAAACCCTAACTTCCGACCCTTTCGACAACACCTACGAAGCATATGAAGTCTCACCTGAAGTAGAGGCAGGGGTGGTTGCAGGACTCAAGTGTCTACAACCTAGCTGGGAAATAGATATGTTATTACAATACTTAACAGATCACTTAGCAGTTAACTTTCATTAGCATTTAACGCTTATTCACATCGCAGGTAAAACCCTAATTACATAACAACACAATATTCAACAAGATCTAACACATCCAAGCACTTGGAACATAAAAATAGATTAGATCTAGCATTCATTCATATCACTAAGAACTAAGCTAATATATAAGATGCATCTACCATTCATAAGATTACAGTACTAAACATAAATCACATCAACGCATGAACATCGTAGCACAAAGTACCATAACACATGATATACGTGGTTCACCCCCAGCATGGGGCTACGTGCACCAACTCTTTGTCTTCTTTATTATCTTCTTTCAATCTCCTTACATGCACAGAGCCACAAACCCACTCCGCATAGGACATGAGATCTGCGCCCACCTCGCCAAATCCTCCTTCCCCAAGATTGGTACAACACAGAGCCTTTATTACAATCACTTGCACTCATCTCTGCAAGTTCTCAACACATAGTATGCATAGAACTTACTCGATCACGTAGATCCAATTACTTACATCACTTGCGCTTAGCACGACACTTCACAACACTACTACTACTTACATCACCTAGCTTTCTATTTATACATTAAAAAAGGCCTAAACATGGGTAAGACCCATCGGCCGACATCCCATACCCGTTACATAAACCCTAACCCAAAAAGTCCATAAAAGGTGGTGAGATCCCGCGATCTCCGCTTCGCCTGGCGCTCCGTCTTCGACTAGCCTGTCGAAGTCCCAAAAGTGGTCAATCATGACCAAGTTTCTCCAAAACTTGGTCAAGGGCCAACAGGTAACTTGCAAGTTTTCCTTCTCCTCGCTTGGATTTGGACCTTGTAAGCATTCACT
Source organism: Picea engelmannii (assembly GCA_009831015.1). Lineage (NCBI taxonomy): Eukaryota > Viridiplantae > Streptophyta > Pinopsida > Pinales > Pinaceae > Picea > Picea engelmannii. Next base: position 272,529 of record ML789902.1, on the reverse strand, counting down.
TGCAAACACTTGTCAAACCAACTCTGATACCAACTTGATTCGAAAAATCCTTAGATACTTATTAATATTAAATACACAATAACATCTACTTGATCTTCAAAATAAAAATGATCACTTGATTGTTTGCAATTTACATGTGAAATACTTATCTATCCAAATACACTTTAATAATAAACAACTTGAGAAAAAATTGAACGTAAATAGAACAACAATATTAAAATCACATACACAAGTTTGATAATGGAGTTCACCCAATTTGGCCTATGTCTCTGAGTCCGCTTCCAATAGAGACCTCTTTATTAATGCTCAAATTCTTGTGATTTACAAAGACCTTTTTCTGCATTGCTCAAACTCAGAAACATAATGTACCATTGGATTCCTTACAAAAAATCATGAAAAATGAGTATAAAGTTCATAAATTTTTGTGCTAGAACTCTGTGACACATATTACGGTGCAACCTCTAAGTCTAGTCACCCTTGGGCATGAACTTCGAGACCGTACTCTACATAATAATGAGTCTGTCCTTTGCCTCAAACCATGCATCATTAAATAAGGTGTGGGCCCTTAACTGCCCTCTGGAACAATAGGAAAACAATAAATAATTTGTTTAGGATACCCCTGTAATAAGAGGCACCTGTGGTCTAACGGTTAAAACATTGGTTTGTTATATGGTAGGTCGGGGGATCAAACCTCGTTAACCTCTGTTTGTTTCATGGCTTTCTTATATTCATTGGTGGAATATACTATATGGTTATATGTGAAGGCATATAGTTTTAATGCCCCACAGATCTCGACACATAGTTATATGATAGACCATGCGACCGTATATTATGGGTCGAGGTCTTATCCCTTGGCCCTTTTCCCCATCCATTCAAACCTTACATGAATTTAAATATATATGAGACCATAGTTAGGTTAAGTCTCATTGTGTGGTCTATTGGTAAAGCACTTGAGTAAGGTTATGGGAGGTCACGGGTTCAACCCTCGTCAACTCCCATAAAATTTTGATATACATACACCATAATTGGCCAATGGGAGGTCACCATGTGGTGGCTTCTCATTGGTCTATCCCTTGCCATGTGTCAACACATATATGGTCCACTTGGATTTCCAAGTCACTTTACCAATTGGACATGCCATGTCACCTTCCTGTTGCATGTCATCATATGAGGTCGCCTACGTTAGCATTGTACGACCTGTCACATGTCGCCCTTTTAGTGGTGACACATGTCACCTTTGACCCTTTGACTTTTTCCTTTTTGCCTTTTTTTGAATCACTTTTGCCTTTTTTCCTTTGTTTGACTCGAACTTTGATCGGCCATAACATTTGCATATGAATTTTGTTTGAGGCGATATTTGCGCCATTTGAAAGCTATTGTCGAGCTCTACGCATTGATGGAGTTTTTTTAGAACATTTGGGATAGTTTAATTTTGAGCATTTATGAACCTTTCAGATCCTTATGGACCCCTATGAGCATTTCAGATCCTTCTGGACCTCTATGAATGTTCCTAGTTCAGTGACTTTCTATAAAAGATAAGTGTCCTTTATGTGTTTGTCTCATTTATTGTGTGCTTGATTATTTATGTATGATATGGGTTTAACTCTTATATAATGTTGCATATGAATAATTGTTGTTATTTGTATAATGCTACTTGTACATGTATGTGTGATGTTTATATTCAGTATTTGTAGTCGTATATGTTGAGTATGACAATTGTCATTAGTTATTCATGTTAAGTTAACCTTATAATAATAGTCATGAGCCTATGAGGCGATGATAGAATGGGCATGCACGTAGGGAAATACTCAGTGCTCGCAAGAGACTAGATTTGTTGTGCATGCAGGGAAGCAATCCACGCACACAAGAATAATAGAATTGTGTGTGACATCTAATTGGTTGTGCGTGTAGTAGTGATCACATGTTTCGAGTAGATTACACACACAACATTGTTTGTGTGCTCAACATGCTTGTGCGCACAATTGTGTTGTGTTACTTCTATTGTTATAAGTTGTGTCAGAAGCATAAAGTTTGTGTGGCACAACCTGACTTGGGGCCGTGCGCGTTACTGCAAAGTATCTTATGGATAGATCAATTCCATAGAGTAGAATATGCTCACTAGATTTGGAGTAGCGTTGCTCAGTAGTAAGCTGGGGACGTTACAGTTTGGTATCTGAGCTTTATTTGAAAAGTTTGTGGTAGTGGTACCCAACTGGGGGTGTTGGATATGTTACAATATGGACAAACATGGGGGTTGATTAATCCACAAGAGGGGGGAGGGGATGTCCATGGAGTGTCTAAGAGGGGCCAAAAGGGAATGGTTTATGGGTATTAAGTCAAACCCAAGTTTCATAATTTTATTATCTTTTGGGTCAACCATCTATTATATGTTTGAGTGTATGAGCGCCCAACCATTTAATACCTATCAAAGGGTGGGTGTAGAAGTCACATCTCATAGTTATTGGAAGCATGGGGTTGAAGTACAATCAACAATGGACAGATTGTGCAATCAACGATCTTGGAAAAATAGAGTAAATTCGTATGGGGATATTAAGTAGTTTTTTACATTCAATCTCGGCATGAACAACAAGGGGAGAGCAAGGTAAAAGAGCACCAGAACTGAAGCAAGAAGGCTAGGAAAATTCTGGAGCATGCTGGAGTGGTTTGGAGCATTTTGGAGCTGGAAATATAAGAGCCATGTTATTAGGCTTGGAAAGTGAGCTCTTGTGTGAGTTGCAATGTAACAACAAGTGTTTTTTGTTGTTTTCCTGGTAGTTTTCCTAGCAATGAGTTTATCTTGAGTTCCCAATAGAGAGATTCCTAGTTGTTTGTGCTAGAGAGACCCTATAAAGGAATGGGACGCCTAATGGATTGAGATAAGTGAAGGGGTACATTCCTTGGGTTGAGCAGGTCAAAGGAAGAGAGATGGAGGAAATTCATGGTAGTTGTAGGAGAATACTAGTGGGTTGTGTGATATTGAGTTGTCAATGGATTGTGAGAGACACCCTTGTTTTGTGGATTCCTAGCCCCAACTCAGGGGTGACTTGTTGTTGATATTTGGAACAACAAGTCTACGGTTGGGTGGAACATCCTTCCCAAGTAGTTGGTTGCACAAATTTTCTTTTAAAGATAAGTGTTTATCTATTATTTGAGTTTTCTTATGAGTCTTATGATTGTGCATTTTACTCTGTGAATGAGAATAGTTTTTATGTCTTGTTATAGATGATTTATTAGCTACATTCATGTGCATTTATATTGTTGTAGATGCATTTAATTATGGGTAATATAATCTTGTTAAATCCGTGCATAACTTGTAGTTGGTAAGCTACATGAAATGAATTAGCAATAACAAATTTCATGTTATGTGTATTCCGTGTAGTAATGTTCCTCGATTAAACTGAGGGACGTTACAGAACAAACGTTAGCAAAATATTTTTTTCCTTTATTGATTTAATAAAACTACAAAACATGATTTTAAGGCATGGACTAGTTGCTTTGCAACTATTACCCTAGTTTAAAAAATTATTTGATAAAATATATTTACCCATTCAAAATTTATATGTTAGATGTTTACATATGTAAATTTGTAAGCATAAAATAATCATCTAACAATTCACAACGCCAATTCAAAATTTTAGGGCTTAACATGTAGAACAGTTATTTGATAAAAGATATTTACTCATTCAAAATTTAAATTTATATGTTAGATGTTTACATACGTAAATTTGATAGCATAAAATAATTATCTAACAATTCACCGTAAGATTTGGTATAAGTAAATTTGATTGCATGGAAGATTTATTTAACAATTTACTTCATAAAAGATATTTTATTGCAAAATTTATGGGTAAAGACTGTAAAGGTTAATCAATTTGGAAACAATCTTTCAACAACAGGACATTGYTGGAACCCATGCCCAATTATGTTAGGTGTTGGTRAACATTCACAATGCTACACCAATAGTAGATGATTGGAACCTCCTTYTGTCTGGGACTMACCGATTCTTGTYCACYAAAGAGCGTCAAAGATTTGATGCTTCAATCCACTTCTTTGCAACAAACATTCTTGTCAACAACCATAACAAGTACATGCTCCAATACTTAAATATGTCAATCRCGTGAAGTGTCACATAWTTCATAAGTGGTTCAGAAGCACACCAACATGATGACCACTAATTGGAAAAACATGTATTGTTATGTGTMGGCCAASAAGTTATGCTATCCTGCAATTTATGGGCTCCAGGCAGGGATGGTCAATGGTACTCTTGGAGCAACCATGCGAATTGCATACACACCAAGAAGTAGCCCTCCAAATTTGCCAATAGATATTGTTGTGACATTTGATAAATACATTGGCCATTCATGATACCAAACCCAACCAAATCATGTAACAATTCCACCCATACAACAAGGTAACAAGAAATAAATCCCCCTTAAGATGGCTTGGTCATTGCTTATACATAAATCCCAAGGATTGACCTTAACAAGGTGTATCATTCACATTGGTAACACCGAACGCCAAGACTTGACCTTCACAACAATGTTGCACACCACTACTATAGAAGGAATGTGAATCACACTATTATTCTCCTTCAAACACTATAAAAAAATGAAAGATTTGGCCCATGTCTCACTATGAAAGAAAAAAGAGACACATGTGTTCTTTGTCGCTTTCACAATTACAACATCCAACCTCAAACCTTTGTTCACCCTTACCATTTTCTATTATGATAGGGAAATGCACAAAACTCTAGATGCTTATGTGGCTCGTTGTTCTATATTCACTAGTACTTAGTGATGCTACAAAAAGTGTCTTTTTGATTTATGTCTATTTGATAACAATGCGTGCATCAAATACTTGTTAACAAATTACTATCGATTATACTTCAACCTAAATAATTTGCACGAGTTAACTATTCATTTTCTCCTTTAAGCATGTAAAAAATTAATGTGCTATTTTTTTTGTATCTGGCATAATCAACAACTAGGGCAGGCTCGTACCACGATGTCCCACGCGCGACACACAAGGTAAGTTGAGGTTTGAATCAACGACATCACATAACAGAAAGCCTTAATAGTGCACTCCATCTCCAACTAATCTACACCCGAGGGCCAAAATTAATGTGCCATTATAATAATGCTCATAAAATATGCTATTACTTTCGCATAGTTTAAACGTTCTACAGAATGACTCTTTTCCAACAATATTTTTCAGGGACATTTACCCAAAATCTGACGAGAAATTGTTAGATCCACAATTTTGATTGATTTATTTCTGGATCGTTCGAGTGCTTCACTGGTTTTTCAGCATGCTGAATCCATTTCTACATTTAGAAATGAATTTTAAACAACAAAGAAATAGTGATTTCGTGCAGATTTATATTGTCAAATTTTGACAAAAAAACCTATTCATATAATAGTTAGACAATGCTTCTGCCTTTCTCAACTTCCGAAATATGCTAGTTAATTTTTTTTTAATTAATCCAAAATTTAGTGTTTTGGTCTACTTTGCCTTTCTCAACTTCCGAGATATGCTAGTTAATTTTTTTTAATTAATCCAAAATTTAGTGTTTTGGTCCAGAATTGATTGATGAATTAATAGGCGTCGCTAAATTTTTTATATTTTCTTATAAATTACGCATTTTAAAACCAAAATATATTTTTTTGTGTGGATATGGAGTATGAATAGCATATTAAAAATGGAGAAAGTAGTCACAAAGTTTAGTGGTGTCCACTCATTTAATCTTTTCCAGTGAGTGACAGCTTTTAAGTGGACAGCGTCTTGTCTTAAACGACCTGTGACCACATATAGGCTTGGCGCGCTTTAATAATTGTACATTGAAAGCTCGTAGGAGTAGATATATTTCTTTTTACCCCAAATAGACTTGGCGCGCTTGATGGTCGGCCACTACGAAAACGCGTGTTCAGACATCAGCAAACACGAGGAGTAAAGGGTTTGATGTGTATTGCTATATATATATCTCCTCATCAATGTGTTTTCCATTGCAATTATTCCACTATTTCTCCCTGCTGAAGAAACCGCTAACACATCTCCTCCCATGTAGTCTGGCCGTTTCTCATACCACATCTTCCCCAAATTCTGTGTCTATTTTCCAATGTCCCTGATCTTCCCTGCTTTCCTGGAATCCAACGAAGAATGCAATGGATCTACAAGTGTCGGGGAGCGCATTAAAAACATTGTGGCAACATGAATCACAGGTAAATCGAAATTTGTTGTGTTGGGTGCGGTTTTATGTTAACTCGCTATTAATTTCACACCACAATGTCTCGAAGGAATTCGAAAGATTTTGTAGATGAGAATGATAGCCCATATGTAAATATCTTTCTGAAGGTTGAAGCATGTGAAAATTTTGCAGTCGCCTTTGCAGATGCCGGTATGTTTGGAGGAGCTTCACGCATATGAATGTGTGAAGCTGAAGAGCATGCCGGGGTTGGTGCAGTGGGCAAAGCTTCGATTCCTAAATGTTAGTGGTTGCTCTGAGTTAGAAGAGCTGCCAAGTATGGAAACATTGGTATCTTTGGAGGAGTTGCGGACAGATGGATGTGTGAAGCTGAAGAGCATACGGGGTTGGCGCAGCTGACAAAGCTTCGACTTCTAGATGTTAGTGGGTGCTTTGAGTTAGAAGAGCTGCCAAGTATGGAATCATTAACATCTTTGCAGGAGCTGTGGGCAGGCGGATGTGTGAAGCTGAAGGGCTTTGGGAGGTTATGATGAAGCTTTGGATTCCAAGTGTCTGTTCGTGTTCGTGCTCTGAACCAGAGAAGGTGACGGGTGTTGAACATTGTATGTTGTTGGAGATGCTGGATGTCTTTAGAGGTCTCAATTTTCCGTTCATTTCTGTAGATGGGTGACTATTTTGCGATGTATGGATAATTCTACTTGGATGTTTTTATAATTATTAATCAACGATGATGTTTTTTTTTTTATGCTTTTGATAATTTATAATTATTAGTTAATAATGATATTTTGTGTATGTGTTTGATAATATGAAGCTCTTTTTATTGTATAGAGTTTATTTTGGAGAGGATTTGTTTTTAATAATTTTTAATTATTAATTAACGATGATATTGTGTGTATGCTTCTGATAATATGAAGATTTTTCTATTGTATACAGTTCGTTTTAGTGTTAAATTGGCTAAGATGGATAAGATAGATATAAGGTTTATTTATTTGGGGATTGAAGGAGATAAGAAGCGCTGATGAATAATATGGATTTGTTTATTTCATAATTATGATGGATAAAATAGGTTATGAAGTTTTTATTTTGTATAAAGCATTTAGGGATTGAGAGATAAAATGGGCTTACAAGGATTGATTAGGGGTTTGGGATCGAGGGAGATAAAATTGACTTGGTGTGAGTAATGAATAATAAGAAATTTTTTATTTCAGAATTATGATGGATAAGATAAGGGTTTGGGGATTGATGGAGGTAAAATGGGCTTATGAGTAATAGGAATTTGTGTATTTCAACGAATGGAAGAAAAAGGTTTTCCTTTCATTTCAGTCTTCCCTCAATCTTTCCTTTTGGGCTTTACTCTGTTCTTTTCCAGTTTCTTATCTTTGTAACTAAATTATATTATCTGTAACTAAATTATATTATCAACGCTTGATGTTGACTCTAAATATACTACACGCCTGACTGTGCAGAGCCTATGATTTCATTCATTTCCTTCCCAAAAAACAGACTGAGCACAGAGCCTATGATTTCATTCATTTCCTTCCCAAAAAACAGATAATAGGGGTGATTTGAGAATTAAATCGATTTCATTCCTTTACTTCCCCCAAAAACAGAAAGAATAGGGGTGATTTGAGAATAGATCTTTGCAGAGCTCGTTGATTATGGAGAATATTAAATTTTTTGTTATTACTAATTTCTATTCCTAGCAAATTCGACAAACTTTAATTTGCATCCATTTAATTTTTTTGTTATTACTAATTTCTATTCCTAGCAAATTTGAGTAACTTTAATTTGCATCCATTTAATTTAAGGGAGAATATTATTTTTTCATTATTATTAATTTTCATTTTTGTAAATAAAAAGTTATATTAATTTTTCATTATTATTAATTTTCATCTTTTTAAATAAAAAGTTATTGTCATTGAAACATTTTTTTCAACTAGAGCTGTATGTATTATATGTACAGAAATTAATCGGCCAGGATCATTCAATACGACGGTATGAACGCGATACCAAGGCAAACCCAAGCAAACACCCCTTTTTTTAATCAGAAATTATCACATTGGATTGGAAGAGATCATGCTATCGAGCTAGACCCGGATCATCTCGAAGGTGAACATCTATTCACTTGGACATTGCTAATGATGGAATAGGTTCGAAACAATTCTGTTCATACATAATAGCAGTTCATACATAATAGCAGTGAGAGGTAAAGATATTTTATCGTTTGTATGTATCAATACACAATGTGGAGATTGGTCCTATTTTTACTGAATTTGAAGAATCTGCGAAAAAAAGGAGGAAACTTGCTATTTTTTCAATTTAAAGATAAGATGTGGTATACTTCAATTAAAAAAAAAGGAAAAAATGGAGTAAAATGATTACAAAGTTAAAAAATTAAATTAAATAAAAGAGTTAAAAAAAATGCAAAATAAAATAATCCAAGCTTTTCAGTTTCTATCAGAAGTAATTGGTATAGTTCTATTAAACATGTTCATCTTTTTAGTTTTATTTTTTATTATCCTTTATATATTTAGGAATGATAAAAAAGATGAAGATGAAAATGATAAAAAAGATGAAGATGATAATGATAGCGATAATTAAAGAAAAGAATGGAGCGGCAGATGAAGAAGAGAAAATAGAAGAGAAGAAAAGTGATTGATCTTGACAACATTTTATTCATACATCCATCAAGTCGATGGGATCATAGAGGTGAAAGAAACCCAAATGAATCTAGAAGTTATTGCGCAGCTCACTGTCCTGACTCTGATGGTTGTATCGGGTCCATTAGTCATTGTTTTATTAGCAGTTCGCAAAGGTAATCTATAATTACAATGAGCCGAGAATGAAATACTTTGGTAAATAGTATTTCATCCTCGGCGATGGAGATTCATGTAATAATGAAAACGAGGTAATGATTGATAGAAACTTTCAATAGAGGTTGATAACTTCTCATCTTCCAATCGGTTGGACAAAAGATCGATCCGTATGTTACAATAGGATTGTGGCGGGTATAGTTTAGTGGTAAAAGTGTGATTTGTTACATTATCAACTCAAATAGTTGAAGGATTTTTTACATGGATCTTTGATCCATCTAAAGCTTTATTTCCAAATAGGTGAAAAACCTCCCCTATGAATACTATGGTTCAGGAATAGCATACCTTCTCGTAATCTGGGTCTGAAATGATGAAAGAGAGACACATTTTTGGTTCCGAGATAGCGACACAGAATATTTTAAAGGTTAGAGAAATAACATATCTATGGAGATCCAAAGATATTTTTTCATTGTGACTAAACCTTCAACTTATGGAAGGATCTAGGTTGAAGCCGAATAGCTATAGAACGATGACTTTGGTTTACTTGGGTTATCAACATTTCGTTCGAGCTCGGTGGAATTTGTTCTCCTGGGGATCAGAATCAGTAGAAATAGGGAACGAAGTAACTAGAAAGATTTGTGATTATT
>ML789902.1:238518-261430 GCA_009831015.1 Picea engelmannii | reverse complement strand
AAATAGAAAACATCTCCCGGATAAGCTTCTCGACCAGGTGGTCTTCTTAATAGAAGAGACATTTGTCGATAAGCTTGTGCCTGTTTGGAGAGATCATCATAAATGATTGATGTATGTTGTTTCTTATACATGAAGTATTCAACGAACGCTGCCCCTGTATAAGGAGCGAGATATTGTAATGTAGCGGGAGAATCCGTAGTTTCCGCTACCACAATGGTATATTTCATTGCGCCACGTTCTCGGAATGTATTAACTACCTGAGCCACAGAAGAAGCTTTTTGACCAATTGCTACATAGACACAGATGACATTTTGACTCTTTTGATTAGGAATAGTATCTGTAGCTACTGCTGTCTTGTCGGTCTGTCTGTCCCCAATAATTAATTCTCACTGACCACGTCCTATAGGAATCATAGAATCAATAGCAATAAGCCCTGTTTGAAGGGGTTCATATACGGAACGTCTTGATACAATACTTGAGGCGGGAGATTCAATCAGTCGAAATTCGGACGCTGAAATTTGACCCTTGCCATCAATGGGTTGGGCTAGAGCATTTACAACACGACCCAAATACGCATCACTTACTGGTATCTGAGCAATTTTTCATGTTGCTCTCATGGAACTGCCTTCTTGTATCATCAAGCCATCGCCCATTAATACAGCGCCAACATTATCCGATCCCAAATTTAGGGCAATGCCTATTGTACCATCTCCAATTTCAACTAATTCCCCTGCCATTACTTCATCAAGACCATGAATACGAGCAATGCCATCTCCTACTTGAAGTACAGTGCCAAGATTACCAACTCTTACTTCGTTGTTATATTGTTCGATCTGTTTCCGTATAATACTACTAATTTCGTCGAGTCGAATATTTTCCATTAGCACTTATTAATTCTCTGTTGAGAAATAGGACCTATAACAACTAATCACTTGTGTTCATCATGGTTCTAAGCAGGTCAATATTGTGATCGATCGTACGTAAATGTAACTCAGTTTTTTTTTTTAACAGAAACAGGGAAAATTATATATTAAAACTTTGCGAAAAAAACACAGGTATCGTGAGTACATTTAAGTTTACAAATATTGTTGTTAACAAGAAGCTCCCATCTGTGTTCTCCAGTCTCTATATGGAGAATAGAGGTGATGCTATCTATTCTACTAATTTCTGTAAGTGCAGAGTTGGTGAACACCTTACAAAAATTACCTAGATAAAGCTTAAAAAGACATTTCATAAAATTACTTTCTAGTCTGGCCTATTGTGTGATGTTTTGCCTCTCCTGGAGGCCGGAGGTTAAGATCTAGTTGTGGGTGTCCTGGGGAGGAGGTCTCGTCTGAGGGAGTTGTGATAGGAGATTTCGGCCCAGTTGTGAATTTAAGTTCCTTGATTTGCTTCCTAAGTGCTTTGCATTCTTCTTTAGTCTTCTGTTGCTCGCTCCTTTGTTTAATAGTAATTTCAGTGATAGAGAGTACCTGCGTGGAGAGGGTCTGAAGCTGCACTTGTAGTGTTTGGACTGCATTTACAACCTCTTCATGCTCCTCGGCTGTGACTATTTTTGGAGCTTGCCTGTTCATATTTGCTGTGCTTTTTACTTTCCACCAGCTGCGTCGTCCACCAACGCTTTCACCAGATGTTTCCTCAACGTTGTTCCTCTAGTTGCTCCGTCGCCCTGAGCGCTCCCCAGTGATTCTCTCAATGTTGTTCCTCTCTGTTATGAGTTTGTCATGTCCATGACCCAATTCAATTGCAATATAATGGCTCCTATTCAATTGATTCATGGTATTTAGCCAAATCCCCGCCGTTTGCCATACTTTCGGGCTATGATTACCTCTGTTGCCATTATCCTCCGCCTCGCTTGAAATTAAAGCCCTGTACAAGTTGAATGTCATCCTACGTCTTAACTTCTCGTTGCTAAGATCTTTCCCACGCTCAGGCGTTGTTGTGGGTACAATGATGAGACCTCGGATGCGAACTGAAGAAGGGAGAGACGTTCGTCGAACGTGAGCTAAGGAGGGGCGGGTGATATAAGACAGTGCATGCATGAAGAGGAGTCGTAAACAAGAGCGTGTAAGAAGGACAGGTGGTGGGAGGGGGCGTGTGAAGGGGACTCGTGGCAGGGAAGTGAAGGGGACGGGTAGTAAGGAGGGAGAGATGGTTGCATGGGGTGGACTGGAGGAGGTGCCAACCCCACTCTTAATACGAGGGAGAGGTTGTGAAGAGAGCTCTTTAGGATGTGAGAGAGTTGTCCAAGTTGTGTCTGCCACCAAATTCCAAACTTTGGGTTGACATCCTTGTGTCGCATCTTTATGCTTACTTGGCTTCATGGGATTGCTGAGTTGCAGGAAATTCCATTTACCATTAAAGTGCCTTGTTCTAAACCAATTACTTGATTTGCTTGAGCATCAACTAATTGGTTGTTTCTTCTGAGCACATGGAAGAATTGTATATTTGGAAATCATTTGGACATTGTTGCTATTCTTTGGAGTATAACTCTTAAAAACAAATTGGAGGATTGAGAACCTTTGAGAGCATTCCTTACGATTATCTTGGAGTCCCCAACCACTGAGATGGCATGAATACCTCTGCTTTTGGCGAGGAGGAGCCCTTGATACAGAACGTAGGCTTCAACTTGATTGTTTGTTGCTAGACCCAGATTCCAGTGGTAAGATAATACTTGATTTCCTCGTGGGCAGATGATTACCCCCTCCTGCTCCTGCCACCCCGTTGTTATTGAAACAGCTAGACCTAGATTCCAGTAATAAGATAATACTTGATTTCCTTGTGGGCAGATGATTACCCCTCCCGCTCCTGCCACCCCGTTGTTATTGAAACATCTTAATATGTTTCCATTGGTTCATTTATTTAGTGAAACATCTTAATATGTATTTTAAAAAATTATTGTCATTGAAACATCTTAATATGTTTCCATTGGTTCATTTATTTAGTGAAACATCTTAATATGTATTTTAAAAAATTATTGTCATATTATTGTCATTGAAACATCTTAATATGTTTCCATTGGTTCATTAATTTCTTGAAACATCTTAATATGTTTCAATTTGTTTATTGATATGGAGAATTTTAATTTTTTGTTTTTACTAATTTCAATATTAATTTGAAATTTTTAATCTGCATCAATTTACTTAATTATATGGAATTTACTTAATTGTATGGAGATATTAATGTTTCATTATTATTAATTTTAAATTTTTATATAAAAAATATTATTTATTCATTATTATTAATTTTAAATTTTTATATAGAAAATATTATTTATTCATTATTATTAATTTTAATTTTTAAGATAAAAATATTTTATGTAAAGAAACATCTTAATGGGTTTCAATTTATGAATTTTTTCATTGATACGGAGAATGTGTATCTTTTGTTATTTACTAATTTTAATATTAATTTTTTTTCCGAAAGAATGTGTGAAATTAATCTGCATCAATTAATTTTACTTATTTATATGTAGATCATCAGTTTTTTATTATTTATTAATTTTAATTTCTGCTATAAAATCATGCTTCTCTTTTATTTTTATTTTATTTAGAATATTCATTTTTTATTATTTTTAATTTTTTTTCTAAAAATTAAAAAAAAACATTTAATATTTTTTTATTATAAAAAACTTTGTTATTTTTTTTAAAATCTAAAAACGTGCAAGTCAAATCTCTATTATATAAAAAACAATTACAATTTTATGTCGTCCACCTTGGTTGGAATATATGTCTCTCGAGGCAAACCAGAGCTTCAAGTAAGGATATCTCTGTAGAGGAAAACCATAATTTCAACTATGGCATTATCATCAAAGTTTTTTCTATAATTGAGTTTTCTTTCTATAAAAGGAACACAAAAATGACACTATTGATAAAAAAAATGTCTATTTAGCATAAAGTTCAAAAAGCACTCGAGGCAAACCAGAGCTTCAACTAAGGATATCTCTGTAGAGGAAAGCCATAATTTCAACTATGAGACTATCATCAAAGTTTTTTCTATAATTGAGTTTTCTTTCTATAACAGAACACAAAAATGATACGATTGATAAAAAAAATGTTTATTTAGTATAAAGTTCAAAAATCACTAGCATATGATGATCAAACCATGTAGGTGGAGAAGATGTAGTCTCAGTGTAGGTGGAGAAGGTGAATTTGTGAATTACAACTCACCTCACTATAGCAAGGTTGCATTCTGGCTTGATTTAGTGAAGCTGCATGCACAAATTATGTAACTATAGACTATAGATCCTACACAAACACTAAAGTGCTTCCTTTCCCGTGATCCCTATTGGTTATACCTTCCCCTCGCTACTTACTATAGGGGGTGGGATATAATGTGGAACGGATCAAGCAGCATTGTTGCTTGCGGGGAGGAGTGCACATGGGGGCAGGCAAAGGATCAAGCGCCTTGAGTCCCCCAATGCAATGCGGCACCACAAACAATATAGGTTGGGTTGGAGAGCCGTGTGATGGGTTACTATCCAGCACGGTTCGGAGAGCACTTGTAGTCTGCGCTGGTGAATGGAAGGCCCCGACTCTTCCCACAGAGTAACCATCGACTCTATTTATCATTATGGGAAATTGGTGTATCAAGATGTCAATCTCAGAGATCATTCCAGTTCGATACGTCCACCTACGAGGAAAACCTTTGGTTTCCGTCTCGGTAGGTGTATTATTCATCATTCTCCTTCAAGGACATTCATTCATCTATCTCTTCTCCATCGACCACGACGACTGAAACGACGCGGCAGATCAAGAGGGTGACCGGTCTAGTTCCTGCACGAGCATAGCAGCTTTGGAATCATGCTTCGGACCTATTGCATCTTAGGAAAGGATTTGGATCAGTTGCATTGGGATCGGGCTCCCTCTATTGTCCTTGGACCCTTTGTTCACTACTTGTGGAAGTTTCAATCGATTATAGATTGATCGATCAGTGCGTGCTTCATTCGGGCATGCTCAGCCAGTTTGTGAGGAACTATATATGGATCTTATTATGGTTCATTTCTAGCTGGATCCGTAACTGTCTCTCCTTCTTCTGCTTCCACCTTTGCTACTTTATTCTTTTGCCTTCTTGTTGCTTTTGCCCCTGTCTTTGTCTTTGCTAACGAAGAATTAGCCTATGCCTAAGGTACTTCTGCAGCCTCTCTTGCTACTGGTATTGGTTTTCCCCGGTCAATTTCTTATGAGTCAATGGATTAAACTGGCCTCTACCACCTCTATTGCTTCTGCCTTTACTTATGCTTTCGAAGAAGCCTTTGCCTCTCTAGCTGCCAGGTCAACTCAATCAAATGACTCTTGCAGGGGGTGGGACTAGATATAGAACGAGTTATGCAATGGACTTTTTCACCAAGCGAAGGTGTGCTGGGCCCTAGGATGATGAGTTAGCATATTGAGTTGCATGGGGAGATCATTTTCATTTGAACTCTTAGGTTAGGTCCATAGTATTCCCTCTTGCACACTAGGGGGTGGTGGATCCAATTAACATGTGGTTTCTAAGGTTGTAGTCTCCTCCTCTAGGTGGAGAAGGTGTAGTCTCCTTCTATGTGTAGATTTTAACCTTGTACAATTAATTATTGCACACATATTCTTAATAAATCAGAAAAGATATAATGGTACACTTATACATTATACAGATTTTTATTGTAAGGGGAAAACTAACAACCTCTTTAGAGTGGCACTTCTATTCTTCTATTCACCATCTTCATTGTTTACAATATAATATTACATACAATATTTTGTGCAATCCAAACCCCTGATCCATTGACTTGGATTAGTGAACAATCGTAATTAGAAAACCATCGATAAAAACCATGTGTTGAAAAACTGTAAAAAACAAACCAATTTTTTTTTTCTTCAAGCTGGGGGGTGTTAAGCACCCCTCAGACCCCTTTGCTCCCATATCAGTGTACAATACATGGGATCAATTTTGCAAAGAATATAACACATACCCAACACCATGTCACCTCCAAAACCAGCTCTATGTTATCATCATCGTCATGTGTGTGCTTTGAATGTCGTGAATTAGTGTCTACCCCAATTGGATTAGCATGGGTCCATGTGGAGTCAGTAGAGTCCTCCATTTGCTTATTTTTTCCATTTTCCTTCATCACCTTTGAAATAATGATTTTGGCCTCGAAAATTGTCTGGCATAAAGTTTCAAATTTGTTCTCAGAGATCTTAGGAGTGTGAAGGATCTCTTGTTCTTCTTCTTTACTCTTCTCCAAAGCTTGAGCACCAATGCTTTCATTAACCAATATGTCTTAGCAATTCTAAAATATTTTGTCTCGAGTTTGAATAGACTATGTCTTCAATCCATTTTTGAGCCTCCACAATTTTGTGATTTGGAATTGATCTACACTTCGCTATAATCTTTGCATGCTACAATTTTGTCATTTGGAATTGATCTACACTTCACTATAATCTTTGCATGCACTTTTTTTTCGACTTTGGTTGAGCATTTCTCTTCAAACCTTTGCTTTGTGTTGTAAGCTTCTATATTAACCTTGGTGTAGGGGTGTTGGGACCACAAAAGGAAGAAGCTTTGCTTACTTGCTTCCCCTTGCATTTATTCCCCTTGGCAACCCCCTTGAGCCATGCTAAATTCCGAAAACGAATACCATTGAAAGCCACGAACCAAAGCAAATTGGGAGTAGACATCAAGCCCTCCTTGCGCATTGATAGGAATGTGGAGCCACTATAAAAGAGACCACATCACCTTTAATATTAATAACCTCTTAGAGGTATATTTGTTATCTCTAAGATCATGTAAACCATTTCTAACCATTTCTAGATTTTGGAAAATGTAGAAAAATGTCAGGGTCATAAAAAAGTAGAAAAATGTTAGGGTCATATGTTCATAGATATCCTATATTTGGTACCTTGATATGCTTGTGATAACATAAATGCAAGTTTTACATATTAAGAAGCCATATATGTTGACATTGGCAAAAGTAAAAAATTGTCAGGGTTACATGTGCATAGATATCCTATATTTGGTATTTGATGTGATTGTGATATATAACATAATTTCAAGTTTTACATCTTAAAAAGCAATAAGTTTTAAGAGAATGATAATGATATCTATATTTGGTACTTGATGTGATTGTGATATATAACATAATTTCAAGTTTTACATCTTAAGAAGCAATAAGTTTTAAGGGAATGATAATGAAGGTTAGGAGATGAAAAATAAAGTCACATTCATAATTAATTAATTCTCAAAGGAAGAATGATATACCACTTTATAAGCATGTTAAATAAGCTCTCTCTAATGTAATTTAGAGGATCATTGCAAAGGTCTTAGCTAATAAAGTTATTCACAACATGGTAGAGTTGGTTACTTGGAACCAATGGGCTTTGTGTGAAGGTAAAATAGTGTAGTGTTATACAATCTTGGGGGACTCTTTCCATATGATGCTTAAGCTTAAGAAACCCAACTATGCTCATAGAATTAGATATGGAGAAAATGTAGCAGGCATCGAGATGTGATCTGAGTTGGTTACTTGAAACCAATGGGCTTTGTCTCAAGGTAAAATAGTGTAGTGTTATACAATCTTGGGGGACTCTTTCCATATGATGCTTAAGCTTGAAGAAAACCAACTATGCTCATAGAATTAGATATGGAGAAAATGTAGTAGGCATTGGGATGGGATTTTTTACAATAAGAGTAGTAGCAAAGGGTTTTTATTTGATAAAATGCTTCATACTTCCATTAATATCGTAAAGAGATACATGCATTTAATAAAAAGGAGTTTTGAGATGGCCACCACAACCTATGATCCGAAATCATATAGCCTATCAAATAAAAATCAACCACACAAGGGAACCAAAATTAGAGTGTCATAAATCCCAAGGTAGAAAGCAATAAACAAATAAAATAACATGGCATCTAGCTAGAATGAGTGAACTGATTAAGATGTTGTAGGAATTAAGGATACATCAACTGTAGGGTCATTGTCCTTAGGAGGAGGTCTCCATATTTTAGCGATGGGATTAGGATCAACATTATCGTCTCTTATTAATTTGATGTTTCCTTGCTTGGCTTATTAAGGATGGTTTGGTTTGAAAATGGCTAGACGAATAATGGGAAGCTTGTCAATCCAAGGGACATCTTGGGTTTTGTTAGGGACTAGCTCCTTTGTCTCTCTGTATGTTCTATTATAGTGCAACTTGGTCTATGTTGGTATTGTCTACTGCTTGATGCTTAGGAATGGGCAGGGAATTTCCCTTTAGGTGGCACTTTTCTCATGGTGCATGGTGCACTCGTCTAGTAGTTCATAAGCTCGTGTGGGTGGGTTACTTCCATCTCCACCTTTTATGTCTACAATTGGATCCATGGCAGTAGATGGGCATAGATTAGAGACTCTTATAACTAGAAAAAGAAAAGTTTTGTCGAGTGTTGGTGAATCTGCATTAGTTTCTTGTTTTCACATGTCAATGATATAATATATCAAATCTAAGTTGTGTGAAAATCTAGAACGCAAGGGAGGTCTCCAAAAACGGTATCCTTCTAGGTGACATTGCACTGGAGCAAGAAGTGAACAAACTTAAAAGGCCATGCACAAGGTGATTGGGAATATTTTAAAAACTAGAACAAGTGTTTTAGGGTTTTTTTCTTGCCACATAATAAGTATTTAATGCAAGAAATGCCTAGGTATTTTAATCGATTCTCTATGGGTAGGTGTCGATGTGATTTCTTTGATCATATAAAGAGTCAATCTTGATAGATAATTTGTTGGAAGTATGTAATGATGACTTGTGTGGTATTGTTGGAATGTATTAATTTGGAAGGTAATAATGCCTAATCTTATGTAAAAGAGTTATCCCACATGCATCATGATGTAATATACTCGTGTTACCACTCATTGTATAAAGAGGTGAAATTACATTTATCTCACGTATTATTGGGACGTAATTCCTCCATATCTCTTGGTATATAATATAGGTAAGAGAGACCCATGAGGGACATTGAAATGAAGGATCACATAGTGATTATATTTATTGGAATGATGTAAAGATGGAGTGTGATGTGTGGGATTTCAAGTGTAAGATTGAATATTTTGGAAGAATAAAGAAGACAATACCTTCATGTGGATGTTTCCCCATTTTGGGGTTTTACCACGTATATCTGGTGTACTCTTTTTTTCTTGTCTCTTTCTTATTATGATTAAATGTTATTGTTATATGGATATGATGATAAACAACTAAGGTTCTTGTGTTTAATATTGTTGTATGTTTATTCATATGTCTCAATATTCTAACATGGTATCAGAGTTGGTTACTATGCTCTATCTCTTTCAATGATTTTTTGTTAATTTTTTTTTACATAGTAACATATTTATTTGGGCTCTCCTTATTTTGTAGTTTTTCCATCATATCTAGTAGCCATTAAGACTTCTTTTTAGATTTGGGCGTTTTTCAACAAGATTGAGAATCTTTTTCTCAAAACCCTAACCCTTATTTTTTAGATTTCTCACATTTTTGTGCATTGTTTTTTTAAATACGATGTCACCATTGTCTCTGGAATAAGGAAATTAGATGAGATTGAGTATTGGTTTGTTAAATTTGGCTTATGTTTGCTCAAAATTGAATAAATCAGCCTAGCATAGCCTAAAAAATTTAATTTTTTTTAACCTAAATTTTTTGGGCACTTTTAGGTCGGGTAATTACCAAGCTTGTTTTTTTTATTAGACCTAGTTTTTCTTCCAAAGATAATATATTTTGATTTAGGAAGTATTTTTGCATGAAATTGTTTTAGTTAGGTGCGGATTTTCATTGGCTAACTAACCAGCCAACCCTCTCTCCAATCTGAGGTTGTACAGACCATACAAACAGTGTTTTTCTGTTGTATGGTCGTACTGTTTAGCATTTTTGTTGTTCGACTTCCTTCTTTTGTAGATCTGAGCCTTGATTTGTCATCTAGAGGATCAATTTGCTTGTTAAGAGGCTGATTTCTCTTTCCAGAAGGCCAATTTATGCTAGAAGATCATTTCCTTAACTTGTACGATCATTTTTTCTCAGTTGGTCTGCAAATTTTCTCTGCCCGAGGGTGCAATTGACTGTTCAGACCTTTGGTTCGTCTAATTGGTAGTAAGATCTATCTGATTAGAGGTTTCATTTCGCTAATTGGATGTTTTTTTCTTTGTTGGGTGTCCCTTTCACCTTCCACGCAAGTCGTACGACCATGTTTCTCTTACAGGGAGGACCGTATGGATGATTTAGTGCTCAAGGTAATTTCCAGCTTGGTTTTTCCACGTCGTTTCTTGCTGCAGGTAATTTCCGGTGTGGTTTTTTTGTAGTGTGACAACTCATAAACATGGTAAGTTACTTCTGGCATTCATCACATGTAAGACCAATTCTGTTTATTTTTGTCATTAACTTCTTGTCTTTTTTCATTAGAGTTTAGTTTCTTACTTTTTTTCATCAAGTTTGCAGAGATTGTCTCTTGTTCCCGATTTTTGTTTGTCACTAACCTACATGTGTTGAAGATATTTTTTGACATTTTCAAGAGCATGTATGTCTAGCATTTTATCATGGTGACAACAAGAAACCATCCAATGCTTAAGGAATAGTTCCTTAATGGCTAGATTTTTCAAGTGATATCCTTTTTTTATTTTGATCATAATTTTCTCTCTATTTGTATGTTGTTGCTCACCCTTATTGTGTAAAAGAAATTTCATTTTTTATGGGATTATCATGATCATTATATGCTTTACTCTTATTAGAATTTTTTGTGTGCATATTAGCTCTCTATTTGCTTCACTTTCTCCATGAGGTTTTTTTGTGAAGAGTTGTGGGATAGCTTGGTTCTACAGATTGTTATTTTGAGTTTCTAAACATATTGATATTGTCATTCAAAATTTATTCTTGACAGTTGCAAGTGTCTTGTTCTTTCACTTTATTAAGGATCTGATTGTGGTTGTAATAACTTCCTACATTATTCCTCTCTTCAACGTATCTTTGTCAGTGACAACCTTTGAAACTATTTTTCACTTTATCTGGGATGTTCGAAGTTGTAATCAAAGGGAATGCGTAACACACTCAACCCCCTAAGTACCTTTTAAGGAATGGGGTATTGAAATATTGCTTCTTCTTAGACATCTCGATACCTATTTCTCAAGGGCACCAACATCTCTTTCTTGTCAAGATATTTCCAACCACTGTAAGTATGCCCTCCAAAGCCCTTGGGCCTCCATTGGCCCAAAACCACGTGGCATCCACATGACTTCTTAATATTTGTGCCATCCGATGTGGCATCTGCCACCGAACAAATTAAGTTCACGCGCCTCATTTTCCTTGATCTATCTCCATCGTCGTTGGGATTTTACTCCCACGGAGCCTCGAACACCCCAACACTAAAGTTTTGATGACACCATCTTGGGATCGCTCCAGATCCAACAGTCTCGTGACCGAGCATCCCACGACTTTGGTTGCATTGCTAATCCCAACTGGCATGGGGGTTATCATCAACACCCCAACCAAAGGTTCCGACGATGATTCATTAATCGAACCTATCCTAGATCCAATGGTCCTCACGTTGATCATCCAACGGTTCTGGTTGAGTCGATGATTCCAACATATGTGACGGTTACTGCTCGTCCCTCTTTCACTTCTAGAACAGACAGATAGGGCTCACAACATATCGACGGTTGAGATTGAATCTCCACCCTACGTCGACCAACGGTCCATATCCCCTCGTCACATCCCCGATGAGATCGACGACTCTCAATGTGTTGTTGATTTATATCGTTATTGGCATTCTCTAGTTAACACCCATCTCTCCATCCTGCTACCCCTAACGACAATTCCTTGGACATCAACGATCCATATTCACTGGACCGTGTATCCAACGACCAAAAATAAGGCGAAGGTCTAGAGGACCTCCTCACCCAACAAGGCCCATTTTTCCTCGTCAACCAATTACGTAGTGACATATGTCACTACCCAGCCACATTGGCTACGATGCTGACATCCTCACGTCATCATGACGCCAACCTCTCTCGGATGGGTCTAAAGGAAATTAATGGCGAAGATATCTCTAGCCTATCGACATATCGACGGTTCCCCTCAAGACACTGAATCTTGTGTCATCGTCGAAATTTTTGGTCGTCACATGACCTTGCTAATCATTCAAACTTCGACGAACGACCGAGATCTAATCGTGTCCATATCTAACCATCCAACTCGCGGTCTACGCTATAAGGGTTTTTGGGTCCTCTAAGGACCACTCATGTCTCATCAACCATTCCACTGGTGACATGCGTCACCCCTAATGACACGCTAGTTTCCCAGTTGGCAAGCCACGTCAACATCATGACATTGTCTCCTCTCTCCTCTTCTGACATAATTCACGAAAATCAACGACGGAGATCAACTCTTGCAGAAAAAAAGATCAACAACTCTCGCCATGTCACCGATGTCTTTATCGTCATCAACTTTTTTGGCTGACATATGAACCTACTAACATTTAAAAATTCGATGAACAACCCAAATCTCTCGGTCGTGGATATGACAGTTAGGATTTAGGCACCCGTTCCCAGACTTAATCTGACGCGGACTCATACTTAGTCCATTCTACAAATTACAGGTTGACATGTGTCTTCCTGTGAACACGCTGACACTGCTATGACCTACCACCTATCATGCCGATATGAAGCATGTGAACATTTTGCAGGTGCCTTTGAAGATGTCGATATGTTTGGAGGAGATTTACGCATATGAATGTGTGAAACTGAAGAACATGCGGGGGTTGGTGCCGTGGGCAAAGCTTCGATTCCTAAATGTTAGTGGATGCTATGAGTTAGAAGCACTGCCAAGTATGGAAACATTGGTATCTTTGGAGGAGTTGCGGATAGATGGATGTGTGACGCTGAAGAGCATACGAGGGTTGACACAACTGACAAAGCTTCGACTTCTAGATGTTAGTGGGTGCTCTGAGTGTGAAGAGCTGCCAAGTATGGAATCATTAACATCTTTGCAGGAGCTGTGGGAAGACGAATGTGTGAAGCTGAAGGGCTCTGGGAGGTTATGATGAAGCTTTGGATTCCAAGTGTGATCCAGGTGGATATTGGTGGCCACCCACCTATTCCACTTGGACCCCCACCATTGCTTCTTTCAGTTTTTTAGTTTTCGCACAATTTACTATTTTTAGCAGTTTTTCGGGTCCTGAACTTCTGGAGCCGTTTTGAGGCCCTAAACAACATTTTTTGGGGTATGTTGCGGTCGCAAAAGTTTTGCAAAATGTTGTAGTCCTCGGATAGATCTTTCCAATGGGATATCATACGCCTAAAACAAAGATCGTATGCAAAAGTTACGACCCCGGGAAGTTGATGTACCAACTTACCCAAACGGGGCCCACATGACTTTTGGCGCTTCATCTCCCAGGGTTAGGTTTTTGGATGTCTAGGACTTCCGACATTCCAAGTTATTGTAAAAGGGCCTTCAGAGCCTCATTGTAATCATCTTCTCACGGATGCGAGTAGCGGCCACATCTCTTCTCAGAGATAAGCTACCAGCGCCCTAGCTAGTTTATTTCCATTTTGTCTGTAAGCATATTTCAGTCATTTGTTATTAATGAAATGAAGTCTTATTTCCGTTGCATCTCTGTGTTTATGTGTATTTCTGTATTTCATCGCGTTCCTACATAAATCCGGATCAAAGTGTCTGTTCTTGTTCATTCTCTAAACCAGAGAAGGTGGCGGGTGTTGAACATTGTATGTCGTTGGAGGTCCCAATTTGTCGTTCATTTCTGTTGAATGGTGTCTATTTTGTGATGTATGGATAATGCTACTTGGATGTTTTTATAATTATTAATCAACGATGATGTTTTGTTTTATTCTTTTGATAAAAAAAAAAATTAACAGAAACAAAGTAAAATTATATTAAAAGAGTTGTGAGTAATCGCAGGAGGAGTACAAAATCTGTGCCACAGACGCTGTAGAAAACAAAATTCATTCCCTTGTAAGCTCCCAGAAGGAAGTGGTGAGTAGGGGCAGTGCTTTCTAGTATGCTAAAGACGACTTGAGCTTCTACACTGAAAATCATACAAAAAGAGCCTAATAAAAAAACAGTGAAACAAAGCATACACTTAAAGTTTGTTTTGGTTCGATGCAAGGGAGTCTTCTTCTGTTGAAGGCCACAAATTTAGATCTAGTCACAGTCAAGGTCCTAGTGAGGAAGCTTCATCGGAGATGGCTGTAGTCGGGGAGGACGAAGGCGACACAAGCCCAACCACAAACTGAAGAGCTTCTATTTGTTGCCTTAACGCCTCACATTCATCCTTGTTCCTCTGTTGTTCTCCCCGATGCTGAATGGTAATTTCTATTATGGATAATACTTGAGTTGAAAGGGATCTGAGTTGAATTTGTAGGTTTTTCACCGTGCTAACCAACTCATTGTGCTCTTCCATTGAGACCACACACTGATTGCCAAGGCTCCTTCTCATTTTTCTAAATTTCCTTGTGTTGTCTGTCTGAATTATGCGAGAGACTATATCTATGTTCGAGGGAGGAGTGAAATCCGCTCTGTTATGTGGAGTATGGAGTATGCCTACGAAGTGAGCCACACATCCACTAATATGCTCCATCAGACTCGCTAGATTCAAAGAACAAATCCGATTTTCCGCTTTTAGACACGAGCTGCAGCCATACCCGCTGTTGATACTGGTACTGTTCGCATTACCTGAATTCAATGCATAGTACACCCAAGGCGTCATGCTGAGTGATTTCCTCCCACTCCAAGTCTTGTTTCCACGCTCAGGAGCAGCCGTAGGGATATCGAAATGACCTCCCAAGTCGGGGGAGATGGATAAAAGGTATAGAGTGACACGTGCTGAGGTGAGGGGGGAAGCGTCAAGGTGGCGAGAGGTGAGGTGAGGCAACTTGTTGCAATTGCCAAGTGTGTCAAGTGACGGGGGTAGTGGGGAGGTGTTATGACGATACAAGTTCGTGACCCAGGCCAGGATCAAAGTCTAAGTGTCGCGCTGAGCAGGTAGGTGAGTTGGTTGCCAAGTGTCAATGCCTAACGGGTGAGTGACTGGGTCATGGGATGGGTTTGTATTGCGTGAGGCCATTGAATACTAATGAACCTGGATCCAGGGTGATGGCCAGGTTTTCTTGGGTATCGGCCATTTGATTGTTTCGTCTAAGGACATGGAAGAGGGAAATATTGGAGAAGTGTTTGATAATTGTCGAAATTCGTTGGAGTATGGCCTTTAAGTGAATATTCGGGGGGTGGGATCCTTTGCGTGCATGGTTTATAATTATCTTAGAGTCACCTATCACTGAAAGGGAGTGGATTCTCAAGATTTTAGCGAGGAGAAGGCCTTGGTACAGAGCATAATCTTTGGCTTGATTATTGGTTGCAATTCCAAGGCTCCAATGGAAGGAGAGTGTTTGATTTCCTCGTGGGCAAATTGTAATGTCCCCAAGGTCAAGCCCTGTTGTAAATCATGTCTATGAAGTATAAAGCCTGCATTATGAATTGTAATTATGTTTTATAGGCTGGTAAGCCAAGTTTATATAAGATGGTGGGCTTATGTGTTATTAGGCCGGAGAGATTAAATGTTAAGGCCGGGAGCCTGCTTTTGTATATGTAATCATGCAGAACATTAATAAAAATATAAACACCATTGCGTGCAGACTGACCACGATGGATGAGTGATGGGGGACTAAGCTTCCATAGAGTGGGTAAGGGATTGGGGGCTGGAAGGTTGGAAAGAGAGGCTAAGTGTTGACCCTAGGGGCTTAAGTCCTTGGGAATAATATTTTAATATTATTCCAAAAAGCCATGTGAAATATATGTTTTGTCCTAAGTTCCTGGAGAGGAACGCATGCTGATGGAGTGCATGCGGCTTCATGGGTGACAAGTGTCAACCCAAGTGCATGCAGTTAAAACTGTTGAAATGAGCCGTGTTGGGGGTTCCTCCTCCATTCTACCGTCGATTGTCTGAACTGTGAATCCCGTCTGACCTCTGCAAGGATACCCTCATGCAGCTCTGAGAACCAGAAAACAGAGACGTCTTCCTGAAGACCAAAAGATTATCTGTCTGATTCTGTTATTGGTCTGTGTCTTCCCTTGACATACCTATGCACCGTTGAGAGAACTGGTCAGGAGGGGAAAGTCGACTTGTGAGTTCAAGAACCTAGTCTATCCACCATTGCAGAGATGAATCCGCACCCGATCTGCATGTAGGTTACTGCTTTCTGTTTTCCTGAGTGGGGTTGTGTTGTGGTTATCCTCACCATGCAGGAATTGAGTTGGAAGGGGCTAAAGAACCGGGTTTTCATACCCGTGGTAGAAGAGGCAGGTTGTCAGGCCTATGAGCAGCTCTCTCTAGGTGGGAGAGTTTGTTGGGAAGTGGTTTTCTCCCATAGAGAGTCCAACACCAGCTACGGAGCTCTGAGAATTATTGATCCGGCCTGTTGCCAAGACCCAGAGAGGGAGGTGAAGCATTGATGGACTGTTCTTGTGAAGATGTATACTCCCGGGCGGAACAGGCATGTGGGGAATGAGATTCCGTGAGTAGTGGGCATAAGAAGGCATCCTGGGAAGAATCCTTTCGATTATTCTGTGTAGTTTTCCCTGTAGCCTCAGCCTAGACTAGGATTCCTTGCCTTGGGTGGAGCTTAGTCCCAGCTCGAGGGTGACCTACTGCTGAGAGTGATGAGCAATGTGGTCTAAGGCTGGGAGGTTCATGGAAGGCCTGCACGTAGTTGGTGGAATTACCATGGTTTCAAAGATAAGTATCAGCTTATGATTAATATTATGTTTTGCATGCCTGTGATGCTTATATGTATCATGTATTCTGTTGTGCATATGAATTATTGTTAATACCAGGGATTATTTATGTTAGCAGTAATCTTGTGCTTACTCTGAGTTAAATGTGTTTAATTTGATTTAAATGAATGTTATGAATTAAGTATGAGAATGATGTTGTTCCGCATAGTAGTGTTTGCCCGTCCAGTGGGATGACGGCCGGGGATGTTATAGTATGGTATCAGAGAATAGTTTCAACGTTGAGCCTGGATGGGCCGGATAAGTGGTCTTTGGACCGAGGTTTTGAGAAGAAATTGTGTATGGAGGACTAATTTCAGACCTCAGAATGTTTCTAAGTGTCAACGAACTACTTGACTGTGTTACAAAGCTCAGAAGGTGTAGCGGTATTATAAAACTACAGCCGGTGTGGTATATGGCCACAGGGAGAGAGAGAACTCCACACCAAAAGTGTTGGACAAGTAGATGAAGGTTTATAAGGAGGGTACCAAGTCATTGGCCAGAAGTCCTTGAGAAGCAGAGTTGGACGGTCATAATTTTCTGTGGAGAACTCGCGAAATCACGAGGGTCGTAAGATAGCCAGAAGTTGCAAGGTGGTTAGTGGATGGAGAAACTCACCACCCTAAGATTCAGAATAAACGTGGGTCGTTGATCGTGGTTGGTTTGAACCGTTGGATCATTTCATGAATTTAGGGATCGTGAACTTGGAGCGCAAGCCAAATTCTTGGTCACTCCAAGTCCCAAATCGCGAAAGAGATTAACAAGGGTAGAATCGGACGATGGAGTGCTTCCAAGAAGAAATGTCGAAATCCCGTGAGTCGTCGGATCCAGCCAACTAGCGAGGAAGTTAGGGCTGAAGAGATTTGATAGGTGTAAGCATAGGAGAGATCTGGACTGTCAGATTAGAGGAGGCGCATAGTCATTGATCTCGTACATGAATTTCCATATCAGAACTCGGAGATTGAAGCGACAAGAGATTTGGAGTCGCTGCATCGTGAACTCCCGGTTCATGAAACTTAGAAAAGATCTGGACCGTTAGATCCAAATCATCGAGGATCGTTGGATCTCGTACAAGAACTCATGTATCGTAATTCGGGGATTGAAGTGACAAGAGATTTGGAGTCGCTGCATCGTGAACTCCCGGTTACCGAAAACCCGAAACCTCGAAATCTCGAAACGCCGAAAGGATCTGCACCGTAGATTTGAGAGAGATCTAACCATTGGATTTCACTTGGAATAGACATGGACACATGGATGTGTACCACGTGCCAATGGGTCGAAAAGAAAAGTGAGCATGGTGGGACCTGATGACGTCGTTGAAGGTGATGTGGACCCTCCTGAACGTGCCACCTGCCACCG
This sequence comes from Picea engelmannii, assembly GCA_009831015.1. NCBI lineage: Eukaryota > Viridiplantae > Streptophyta > Pinopsida > Pinales > Pinaceae > Picea > Picea engelmannii. The sequence goes on along the minus strand of ML789902.1, from coordinate 243,299 downwards.
TGGTTGTGGGCGACGACTGTGCTATGTGGGCCCGGAGGGTAAAGTAAATCGGGATTTTGGAATTCAGGGGTTGGAAAGGAAAGCAATTCTAAAAGCCTCAAGGACCTAAACCTGAAGTCCCGAAGTCTCGAAATCTTCAAAGATGGAAGAACCACAATGGATTTTAACCGTTGGATGTTGGGTAAACGTAGACCGTCGATCCACCCGATTTACGCGAATTCGGTAAATTGAAACTCCGGGAGATAGTTGTGTGTGCCTTAAACTCTTCGAAGGTCGAAAGCCCAAGTAACACCTAGTAGTCTAGCATTTGGTCACGACCTTTGGTTACAAGGGTAGGGAGAAAGAGGGAGCTATCACCCAAAAGTACAGAGCCGAGCAGAGCTCGGAAAATTCATGAAATTGAAACATTTTCTTAAATTAGATTGTTTATGAATGATGAAGGAATTGTCAAGAAACGAAGGCCTGACAAATTCTAGTCGTCTGCGCATTGTATTGCAGAAGTTTGACGAGTACCAGAACTAACTTGAATTGCCACAAAGTGAAAAGAAATGGAAGAGACAAATAATGCTTCCAGTTCAGAAAATGAAGCTCAGAAGAGATAGCATAGAACTTTTGTATGTAGAGTGTGCATATCAAGCGCAAGGAGTGCTTATAGAGGGAACTTGTTTTAAGTTTGAGAGACTCCAGGAGACAAGCGTAGAAGGTGCCAGGAGGGCACCAGAAAGTCTTTTGAAAAACACAGAATAGTCGAGTCCCTTTGAGACTGAGTAAGTTAAAAGCTCAGAGAGAAACAGTGCAAGTTCGCATGCAGAGCGCAAGTGTGCGGCAAGGTGAAGTTAAAATTTCATTAACCGAAGCTCGGGAGGGAAAACACAGTCGAAGCCTTTGAAATATTTGAAATATTTCAAGTTAGGGAGGAAGTCAAGTCCAGAAGAATTAACGCCAAGATATTTGGAAAGAAGTCATTGAGAACCTGAACGGATGGTAGGAATCCTTGGAGGGAGAAGCCTCGATAGTCGTGCATCATTAGATCAAAAGAAACTGCGAGGAGGATAACGCTAAGAGTCATTCATCACTCGAAATCTCAGGGGAGGTATTGAACCATCGATCTCAAAGAAGATCGAACTGTTGATTCCTTTCATAGGAAAATCGAAAGTTGGGAGAACAGAGGAAGTTGTTCTCGAAAATCCCAAAACGCGAACTTCTGATTCGCGAGGAGAGATCTAGACCATTGAATCACGGCGAGTGTCAGTCGTTGATCTGGCGCACTTGAATTTCATGAAGATGGAAGTTGAAAAAGGGAAGAGAACTATTTTCTAATTTAGCGAACTGCGAAGTCCCAATTCACGAGAAAGGATCCACACCATTGGATTACGAGGAGATTTGAGTCGTTGGATATGACTCATGTGGATTTCAGAAAACTAGAGATCGGAAGAAAAGAGGGGAAAGTATTTTTCGAAATCCCGAAACGCTAATTGTCGATTCACGAGGAATTGATCTAGACCGTCGAACTCTGAAAGCTGTGGACCTTTGATATGAGGCAAATGGGGTTCGTGAGTTCGGACCTCGAAAGAAAGGAGGAGAGCTAATCCTCAAAGTTCGCAAAGGGTAAAGTCCCGTACCGCTCGGAAGTTGGGGCCCCAGGTCATAGCTAGAGGTCACGCCGATGGAAGTCAAGGGAAGAGCTAGCACACGCTAGACTCTTGTTTCAGATTTCGGGGATAGAGAGAGTCGAGGGTGACTCATATCGAAACACTCGGTACGTGAAATCCCGAAACGCCTTTTGGATAGGCATGTGGTCATAGTCGGTGGCCACATAGGAGAAACTTGTGTCGCCGCCATTTATCGTGGGTGAGTTTTCGCACAAGGCCTGTGGATTTGTTCCATGGAGGTTCTAGTTGGGACTCGAAGAGCTGCTCCAGCGTCAAAAGTTGAAGATCCATTGACTGGGAGGTCAGCAGACCCTGCTGAGATGGGGGAACTGCGTCGAAAGTGCTCAGGGAAGGAATAATCATGCACAGTTATTACAGTGGAGAGCACAAGAAGATTCAGGAATCCAGAAAGAATTGAATACTTCTGGGATAAAAAAAAAAAAAAAATTATATAGGGAGAAAAAAGTTGTTGCAATTTTGTGGCAGCAAGTATGTTATGGCTTGTTTGGTCAACCCAAGGAAAGAATGCTTGCATGTTGCAAGTGTTATTGATGACGTTGTTGCATAAGGAGGGAAGCAACAGAAAGATGAAGTGTTGATTATAAGTTTGATAAAAGAAGCAGGAAAGCTTCTACTACCATCAGACATTCAGATAATATAAAATTTATTAATGGCAGTCATGCAGGTATGAGTTTTTATTACACTTTTTGCATAATTGCTGAAAGGAAATTTAGGTAAGAATTTTCTCAGCCAGAGTTGTTTTATAAAATCACATGATTATATTATTGAATGCATACCACTGGATGTGGTAAAGGTTGGAGGCCTATATTAATTCAAATCTTTTTATCTTCTGAATGCACACACTCACACAGTGGAATGTCATGTTAATTTGGTTATGGGGTAATGACCAAAGAATTAAAAGATAAGAACTTGTTATAAGAATGAATGCTAGTAAGCTAGTCATGTATGAGACTAGGACATGGTTGGATATGGAAAGGTACAGATATGGAAAGATTATGAGCCACACAGTTACTAAAAGCTTCCTACCTTTAAATAAAACTTGGGCTGCAACATTTTTGCTAACACTAATGAACACCACAGAATTATATTCTTGGTGTAGTGTTCGGGTCGAAAAGGAAGGCATCCAATTAATTGGGAAGACAATAGGAAGTGTGTGGAGAATGTGTCAACACATTGGCCAGAATTCCAACTCACGGATGGTGAGATACATGACTGAGATAAAGAACATTATGTAATTCAATGGAAGGTGCACCGAATAAGTATGCATTGAGAATTGCACTCATGCATAGTAAGTGATAGAATTGTATATTAAAAGAAATAGTTGAATGAGTTTTGTAAGTACATGCATATATATTATTTCATGGAAATAATTGTTACTAACAACTAAAATGTTGTGAACTCATGAAGCTGAGGACATTTCAGGAGTTGCTGGACATTGCAACAGGAAAGTTGCAAGTCAAGTAGTCACATGAGCATTGAGTACAGGAAAATTTTCTTGTTCAGAAAAAGAAATAATGAACTTACAGATATTACTGTGAATATGCATATGCATAGAATGACGAGTCATTCTAGTTTATTAAATTGTTGGGTATTTGTGATTGAATTGCTAGGTGGAGAAAATTTTAAGATCACTACATAAGATTTTGAACATATTTTAATTGAATTATGATGTATAGGAAATACTAACAATTGTTGGTAGTATGCAAGATGAAGCATTACGAGAAAAATGGTATGCAGTTTGGTGCCTGTGGAAAAACCACAAGGATGGATGCATTCGTAATATGGCAACAACTAAGATGAATTATGAAATAGAATTTCATGTTTTGGGGAAAACATGAATTCCCTTTGAACTAAGTTTGAGTTTCTAAATAAATTATTTTATGTTTTCTCATGATAACTGCATGTGGGTGATGCAGATGAGATGATGTTGATTAAAGTTGGAATGTTGACTACAAAGAGTAGCTCGGGGAAGATGTTGATTGGAGACAATAGATCTTACCCTGTGGATCCCCGGTGGATCTGAGTTTGTGTACACTTCTCTTTGGGTTGCCTTGGAGAAGGCTGGAGCCCTGGAGGGAGAAGTGTGGGGATAGGTTCCCTGGTATGAGGCCTGGAGGGTAGCTGGAGACCTTTGAGGGCAGTTGGAACTCCGGGAGCCACGATGCTCTGAGACTTCCTGAGCCGACCTGTTGCTAAAACCCAAGGAAAGGGAAGTGTAGCAGCTGATGGACTGTGTGACAGTGAGGTGTACACTCCTGGGGTGGGACAGGCATGAGGGGAAGAGAGACCATTGGTTGGAGTGTTGCCGAGGTTTGGTACCTTGGCCTAGACAACGTGGATATGGATTGTGGACTGTGGCTATCTTGAGAAGCCATTGCCCTGATGGAGTCACAGCCTTGCTCAGGGGTGGAAGGTCTTCTCAAATCAAAAGATAAGGACAATTCTCTATTTATTGTGGAACAAGAAGGTGTCCTGCAAGTGCATCCTGTGCGCATATTGGATAGGAAAAACAAACAGCTCCAGAATCGAGCTATAGGGCTTGTAAAGGTCTAGTGGACCTGGTACGGTCCTGAGGACGCGACATGGGAGCATGAAGATGTTATGCGGGCAGAGTACCCGTATCTTTTTGAAAATTTTGAAAAGCTTGCAGATGCAGTGTAAAGTTGCACTGAGGACAGTGCAAAAATAAGGGGAAGGGATTGTAATGTCCCCAAGGCCGAGTCCTGTTGTAAATCATGTCTATGAAGTATAAAGCTTGCATTATGAATTGTAATTATGTTTTATAGGCTGGTGAGCCAAGTTTATATAAGCTGGTGGGCTTATGTGTTATTAGGCCGGAGAGCCTAAGTGTTAAGGTCGGGAGCCTTCTTTTGTATATGTAATCATGCAAAACATTAATAAAAATATAAACACTGCTACGTGCAAACCGACCACGATGAATGAGTGATGGGGGAATAAGCTTCCACAAAGTGTGTTAAGGTCCTAACCCGCACATAGGTAGATCAATGTATTCGGATGTAATAAAGGTCAATATTAATAAGACCTTTCAATAAAATAGAATAAGGCGGATGTAAGAAGACCTAATAGAAGCTTCCGCTTCTAGAAGGA
>ML789902.1:201859-232501 GCA_009831015.1 Picea engelmannii | reverse complement strand
TCTGATTCAAAGTGCTATTTCTGTTGCTATTTCGTATATCATTTCTGTGTAATGTGAAGATTATGCTGGATATTTTACTGTTATTCTGTCATTTCTAGCATTTCATTTCTGTTCTGCATATTTTATATATCTGGTATCTTGCAGAGTGGATAAGGGATTGGGGGCTGGAAGGTTGGAAAGAGAGGCTAAGTGTTGAGCCTAGGGGCTTAAGTCCTTAGGAATAATATTTTAATATTATTCCAAAAATCCATGTGAAATATATGTTTTGTCCTAAGTTCTTGGAGAGGAACACATGCTGATGGAGTGCATGCAGCTTCATGGGTGACAAGTGTCAACCCAAGTGCATGCAGTTAAAACTTTTGAAATGAGTCATGTTGGGGGTTCCTCCTCCATTCTACCATCGACTGTCTGAACTGTGAATCCCGTCTGACCTCTGCAAGGATACCCTCACGCAACTCTAGTAACTAGAAAATCGAGACGTCTTCTTGAAGACCAAAAGATTATTCATCTGATTCCGTTATTGGTCTGCGTCTTCCCTTGACATACTTATACACCGTTGAGAGAACTGGTCAGGAGGGGGAAGTCGACTTGTGAGTTCAAGAACCCAGTCTATCTGCCATTGCAGAGCTAAATCTGCAACCGATCTACCTGTAGGTTATTGCTTTCTATTTTCCTGAGTGGGGTTGTGTTGTGGTTATCCTCACCGTGTGGGAATTGAGTCAGAAGGGGCTGAAGAACCCGGTTGTCAGGCCCGTGGTAGAAGAGGCAGGTTGTCAGGCCTGTGAGAAGCTCTCTCCAGGTGAGAGAGTTTGCTGGGAAGTGGTTTTCTCCCAGAGAGAGTCCAGCACCAGCGACGGAGCTCTGAGAATTCCTAATCTGGCCTGTTGTCGAGGCCCAGAGAGGGAGGTGAAGCACTAATGGACTTTGCTTGTGAAGGTGTATACTCCCAGGCGGAACAGGCATGTGGGGAATGAGAGTTCGTGAGTAGTGGGCGTAAGAAGACATCCTGGGAAGAATCCTTCCAGTTATTCTATGCAGTTTTCCCTGTAACCTTGGCCTAGACTAGGATTCCTTGCCTTGGGTGGAGCTTAATCCCAGCTCGGGGGTGACCTACTGCTGAGAGTGATGAGAAACGTGGTCTAAGGATGGGAGGTTCGTGGAAGGCCTGCACGTAGTTGGTGGAATTACCACGGTTTCAAAGATAAGTATCAGCTTATGATTAATATTATGTTTTGCATGCCTATGATGCTTATATGTATCATGTATTATGTTGTGCATATGAATTATTGTTAATGCCATGGATTATTTATGTTAGTAGTAATCTTGTGCTTACTCTGAATTAAATGTGTTTAATTTGATTTCAGTGCATGTTATGAATTAAGTATGAGAATGATGTTGTTCCACACAATAGTGTTTACCTGTCGAGTGGGATGATGGCCGGGGACATTACACAAATGATGACCCCTCCCGCTCCTGCCACCCCGATTTATAATTATTAATTAATAATGATATTTTGTGTATGTTTTTAACTTTTTGATAATATGAAGCTCTTTTTATTATATAGAGTTTATTTTAGAGAGGATTTATTTTTAATAATTTTTAATTATTAATTAACGATGATATTGGGTGTATGCTTATGATAATATGAAGATTTTTCTATTGTATACAATTCGTTTTAATGTAAAATTGGCTAAAGATGGATAAGATAGATATAAGGTTTATTTCAAAATTATGATGGATATAATAGGTTTATGGTGTGTGATGGATAATATAATTTGTTATTTTATTTTAATATAGGATTTTATAATTATCATTATTTCATATAATCCTATATTAAAATATAGCATTTAGCATGGGGGTCAAGAGATAAAATGGGTTTGTTTGGGATTTAATATAGCATATAGCATGGGGGTTGAGAGATAAAATGGGCTTATTTGGAGATTGAGGTTGGGATTTACTTGAGGATTTACCATAGGGGGTTGAGAGATAAAATGAGTTTATTTGGGATTTAATATAGCATTTAGCATGGGGGGTTGAGAGATAAAATGAGCTTATATGGAGATTGAGGGTTAGCATTTATTTGGGGATTGAGGGAGAGATAAGATGGATTGATTGTGAATGAATAATAATATGAATTTGTTTATTTCAGAACTATTTTGTATAAAATAGGTTATCAAGTTTTTATTTTGTATAAAACATTTAGGAGTTTTTATTTTGTATAAAGCATTTAGGAATTGAAAGTTTATTTATTTAGGGATTGAAATTTTATTTTGTATAATCCATTGAGGGATTGAAATGGGCTCACCTGGGATCAATTTGGGGATTGAGTGATATAATGGGCTCATTTGGGATCAATTTGGTGGGTTCAGAGAGATAAAATGGGTTTATTAGGATTGGATTTGGGGATTGAGAGATAAAAATGGGTTGACTGATAATAATAAAAAAATTATTGAGATTGATTAGGGGTTTGGAGATTGAGGGAGATAAAATTGGCTTATTGTGAATAATGAATAATAAGAAATTGTTTATTTCAAAATTATGATGGATAAAATAAAGGGTTTGGGGATTGATGGGTTGGAACTTAAGTTAAAATGTGTTGGAACTTGGATGTCTTTAATATTTAATATTTAATAATTAATAACTTAATGACTATCCTATGTTATAGAATTTTATAATTATTAATCGATGATTTTAATAATTAATAACTATTCATTAAATTTTTTTATAATTATGATTATTTAATAATTAATGACTATTTAATAGATATTTATAGGATTTTATAATTATTAATTATTAATGGATGATTATTTCATAGTTGTCTTTATAGTATCAAGTTAAAATGGGTTGGATGTCTTTAATAATCAATGACTAGTTTCTTTATCCTATCGAGTTATAGGATTTTATAATTATTAATTGATGATTATTTAATAGATGTCTTTATTAATTAATGATTATTCAATAAATATTTTTATAATATTAAGTTAAAATGGGTTGGATATCTTTATTAATTAATGATTATTCAATAGATGTCTTTATAGTATCAAGTTAAATTATATTATAGTATCAAGTTAAAATCGGGTGAAACTTGAATGTTTTTAATAATTTGTGACTATTCACTAAATGTTTATAAATTTATGTTATAATTATTAATTGATAATTATTTAATAGATGTCTTTATTAATTAATGATTATTCATAATTATTATTAATTAATGATTATTCATAATTATTATTAATTAATGATTATTCATAATTATTATTAATTAATGATTATTCAATAGATGTCTTTAATGATTATTAAATAAATGTTTTTATAATATTAAGTTAAAATGGGTTGGATCTCTTTAATAATCAATGACTATTCAGTACACGTCTTTATAATATCAAGTCAAAGTGGGTTTTATTGTAAAATATTATAATAAAATTTATTTATTATAAATATTTATACCTATTATAGTTTTAACACTAATTTAAATATTATAATATAAAATATGATTTAATTTAAAATATAATTTTCATTTTTATATAAAATATAATTTAATTTAAAATACAATTTTCACTGTTACGGTTTTGACTGAGTTTAAGAACTTTTAAGAAACATCTCATTAACTTAAAATTTATTTATTCATATGTAAACATTATTTTCTTGTTATTACTAATTTCAATTCTTGTAAAATAAAAAATGGGAGGAAAATAGTAAAAATCTTGATATGGATGGGGTATATTAATGTTTCATTATTATTAATTCTATAATTAGATGTAGCTTCCGTAGTTAGGGGTAAATAATTTATTTATTTATTTTATTAGAAATTTTAGAAGAGACTCTGAAGATAAAAGTGAAGAGACATTGCATCTAAATAGAACTCGCTTTTTTGTTTGACTTGTGGCTTAACTTCATGTTACTATTGGTTGTGATGTTACATGTGCTTTCTTATTCTTTCTAACTATCGTCCAAACTTCATTAACAAATGTTGGAGCATTTGTAATGTCTATGATTCATAGATTTTCCTGATTTGAAGCTTCTTTTTTTTCTTGATCCAATACCTCAACAACATCAATCTAATCTGCCCAACATGTTGATGGATGAGGGGATTGTTGGATCCGAAGTCCCTTATCTGAGACCTCAAGGGCAGATGCCTCTTTCTTCAGCTTTTGAGTGGAGTTGTGGCACGCGACTTGAGATAACAAAGTGTGTTGAATAGGAGGTGTAATATCCCCAAGGATGAGCCTTGTTGTAATCATGTTTATGAATTGTAAATCACGTATTGTAGGTTGGTGAGCCAAGTATTGATAAGCTGGTAGGCTTATGTGTTTATTAGTCCAGGATCCTAAGTGTTAGGGCCAGGAGCCTGATTTTGTATATGTAATTATGCAGATCATTATTATTATATATAAAACATTGTTGCGTGCAGACCGACCATGAAGAAAGAGTGATGGGGAACTAAGCTTCCACAAGGTGGGTAAGGGAAAAGGAGCTGAAAGGTTGGAAAGAGAGGCTAAGTGTTGAGCCTGGGGGCTTAAGTCCTTGGGAATAATAATTTATTATTATTCCAAAAACTATGTGAAATGTATCCTAAGTTCCTGGGAGGTGGAACATGTGCAAAAGGGAACGCATGATGATGGAGCACATGCAGCCTCATGGGCGACATGTGTCGACCCAGGCACATGCAATTTAACCCAAAGATTGAACCGTGGAGGGGGTTTGTTTTCCCATTCGGCCGTCCGTCTAACTAAACGGAGAAATCTCTGCATCTGAGTTATGTAAGTTTTCCGCAGCTCTGAAACCCGAAGCCGGTGATATTTTCTTGAGAAACCGATACCACTGTGTCCGAACTGTTGAGTTGGTGTTCGACCTCTGCGCGAATTTCTTGTCACACATCCTGCAAACGAGTGTTACCTGAACCGTGTTGTGTTTTAGTGGCCTTTTATCGTTTACTGTTTGCACACCATGTTTTCCTTGTTGCTGCTGTCACCTGTGAGCTAGCCAAAAGTTGTTGTTGTTGCTGTTATCTTGAAATTGCGGGAATTGAGTTGAAAAATGGTTGAAGAACCGGGTTGTCAGGCCCATGGTAGAAGAGGCAGGTTGTCAGGCCTATGAGCATCTCTCTCCAGGAGAGAGAGAGTCTGATGGGAGTGGTTTTCTTCCAAGGAAAGTCCAGCACTAGCTACGGAGCTTTGAGAATTCCTGATTCAGCCTGTTGCCGAGGCCCAGAGGGGAGGTGAAGCACCGATGGACTATGCTTGTGAAGGTGTATAATCCTGGGCGGAACAAACATGTGGGAAATGAGAGTCCGTGAGTAGTGGGCGTAAGAAGGCTCCTGGAGAGAATCCTTCCGGTTGCTCTGTGCAATTTTCCCGTAACCTTAGCCTAGTCTAGGATTCCCTGCCCGGGGGTGGAGCTTAGTCCCAGCTCGGGGGTGACCCATTGTTGAGTGTGATGAGCAGTGAGGTCTAAGGCTGGGAGGTTCGTAGAAGGTCTGCACGTGGTTGGTGGAGTTACTACAGTTTCAAAGATAAGTATATGCATGTGTCTTAATTTCAATCAAAATGCATGTCTGTGATGCTAGTAATATTATCATGTATTTCGTTGCAGTTATGAAAAACTGTTAATTCCATTACTTTTGTATGTAGCAGTAGTCTTGTGATTACTATGTGTTGTTCAATTAAACCTGTTAATTAGATTTAATATGCATGTTATATATATATATATATATATATATATATATATATATATATAAGTGTTATTCCGCGTAGTAGCATTGCTCGACAAGTGGGTTGACGGCCGGGGACGTTACAATATGGTATTAGAGCCTGAGGTTTCAACGCTGAGCCTGGATGGGATGGATAAGTGGTTTTTGGACCCAAGGTTTCGAGAGGAAATTGTGTCTAGAAGACTAATTTCGAACCTTAGATTGTTTCTGAGTGCCAAGGGGTTACATTGGTTGTGTTACGAAGTTCAAGAGGAGTAGCAGTAGAATAAAACCATAGTCGATGTGGTATTTGACCATAGAGAGAGAGGTCACTCAACATTTTAGATGTTGGAGCCATAGGATCTGTTCGGAAAGAAAGGAAAAACCTTTATGACCGTTAGATCTGGAGAAGGCTTCGAGAGGATATTTGAGAAGCCTTTTGGGAGTTCGACTGTCGGGAAAAGCGGGGTGCTCTGAGACACAAAAACCCAGAAACCCGAAACTCCGAAGTCCCGAGAAGATCTACACCGTAGATCTGGGAAAAAGATCTCGTCCGTTGGATCAAGCAGAAGAGCAAAGACTGATTTCAAGAGTTTGATTGTTGGGAGAAGTGGGATGTGCTGATGCACAAACTCCCGAAGCCCAAAATCGCGATATCCCAAAGAGCAAAGTAGTGGATCGAGTTGACGTCACTTGGATGGATGTGGACCCATGGGATCTGTGCCACGCGCTAGTAGGCCCTGAAGGAAAAGAAGACGTAGTAGGGCTGGACGACGTCACCTGAGGTAACGTGGACCTTCTTAAGTACACCGCATGTCACCACCGTGGTTGGTGACAACTGTGATGTGGGCTCGGAGGCTAGAAAGGTTGGAAGTTCGGAAGTTGGGAGTTGGAGAGGGAAGCGAGCGTGGGAGCCTACAAGTCCAAAAACTCAAAACCCCGAAGTCCCGATGAGAGAACCTTGACGATCTAGCGCTTGGTCACAAACCATGGTCACATGGGGTTGGAAAACTGAGAGAGACTAAGGCCTGAGTTCACTACGGAGCCAAGCAGAGCTCGAAAAATTCTTGGAAACTGAATGTTTTCTTGAATCAAGTTGTTTATGAATGTTGCGGGATTTGTTAAGGAACAATGACCTGAAAAATTCCGGCTATCTACACGTTGTGTTTGCAAAATTTTAACAAATGCCAGAACCATTTAGAGTTGCCACAAAGGGAAAAGAAATGCGGAAAGCACAGAATGCTTCCAGTTCAGAGAACAAAGCTAAAGGGATGGATTTTCATTTGGGAGTTGAAGGATCGAACTCCAATGGGCATGGAGAAGAGAAAGGTAAGGAAGGGCATATGATGAATATCATTGAAGGACTGCAAAAAGAATCCCAAACTCGACAGGGAGATAGCAGAAGGCTCAGGAAAACTCAGGATAAGCAAGGTGAATTCAACGTAAGGTTGTTAAAGAGTTTGGAGAGAATAGAAAAGAAGTTGGACCAGGAGAGGGACTCAAGCAAAATCAGGAGTCGCCCGAATTCTGAGGGAAGAAGATCAAGGAGTGTTGGTAGATACCAACATCACTCCCAAGGTCGTTCCAAGAGAAGGACACACAATAGTTCCAGCCCATCTCCTACCGGAAAGAACAGGAGATCTGGAGTGGATGAGTTTAAGGGAAAGATGAACAAGATTAAGCCTCCTACATTTGATGGGGAACATAAGAAGGAGGAAGATGCCGAAACATGGTTGTTTGGCATGAGGAAATATTTTCAACTGCATAATTATTCCTCTCATGCAGAAGGAAGAATTGTAATGTATCAACTGAAGCGAAAGGCATCCATGTGGTGGGATCAACTTGTGCAGGTGAAACACATTAGAGAGAAAGATATCACTTGGAAAGAATTCAAGAGGTATTTCGAGAAGAAATACTTGACCAAGAGATATTATGACAGAAAGATGAAAGAGTTCTTTGAAATCAAGCTAGGCAACATGACCATTGATGAATATGAACATAGGTTTTTGGAATTGTTGAAGTATGTGTCGTTCATCAAAGAGGAAATTGTCAAGATTCAAAGGTGTTTGAGTGGACTGCCACCTTCCATTAGGGACAAGATCCAGTATGATGACCCCAAGACCATGGAAGAAACAATAAGAAGAGAGAAATGATTATATGAACAGGAAAGAGAAAAGCCTACCTTTCAGAAGGCTTGGGATGACCAGAAGAAGTTTAAGAAAGAGCAGAGACAGAAGGGAAACCAACCTCCCTTTTTGGGAAACGGTCCTCAGGGATAATCATCATTTAGAGAGTCGAGAATGGCCGACGTAGGGGAACAAAGGCCGAGAGAGACACCCATTCAGTGTTGGGGCTGCCAGGTAAACCATAAGTACATAGATTGTCCCCACAAAAATGACAAAGTGAGAGATGTCCATAATGTTCAACAAGCTGAAATAGTGGAGTACATGGGCAGTAGAATGCCAAGGATCTATGCAACCCTGAACAAAAAACAAGTTGAATTTCAATCGCACATGATTGAAGTAGAAGGTATGATCAACAACCAACCATTTACTATTTTAATTGATTCAGAGGCTAACCATAGTTATATAGATCCTAGAGTGGTGGAAAGTTTGCATTTGTCAAGGAGCAAACATGAAAAGTCTTGGTTAGTACAACTAGCTATAGGAACCAAGAGGAAAGTCACTGAGTTGGTTAAGTCTTGTCCTGTGGACATGAATGGACAGAGCACAAAGGCTGAATTGAATGTTCTGCCTTTAGGTTCTTATGACTTTCTAATTGGGATGGACTGGTTGGACCAACGCCATGCCATCTTGGAATGTTGTAACAAGGCATTCACTTGCCTGGATGAGGAAGAGAATCGGAAAACAATCCAAGGAATTCCCAGAGCTGTTACTATTAGAGAAATCTCAGCGATGCAGCTGAGGAAGTACTACAGAAAAGGCTGTCAATTATTTGCAGCCCATGTGGAAGAAGCATCTAGGGACGAAGTCTCAAAGATTGGAGATCATGTGGTACTAAAAGAGTTTGAATATGTATTTCAGGAGGTACCCGAACTGCCTCCGAAGAGAGATATTGATTTCTCTATAAACTTGATGCCTGGAGCAACTCCAGTGTCGAAAGCTCCTTACAGAATGAGTACACCAGAGCTTAAAGAACTGCAATTGCAGCTTGAAGAGCTTCTGAAGAAGGGGTATATACGCCCAAGTGTATCACCTTGTGGAGCCCCAGTTCTGTTCGTGAAGAAGAAGGATGGAATGCTGAGATTGTGTATTAATTTCAAACAGTTGAACAAAGTAACTGTAAAGAACAAATATCCTCTGCCAAGGATTGATGACCTCTTCGATCAGTTGAAGGATGCGAAGATATTTTCAAAGATAGATCTCAGATCAGGATATCACCAGGTAAGGATAAAGGATGAAGACATCAGCAAGACTGTCTTTAGAACAAGGTATGGTCACTATGAATTCATAGTGGTGCCATTTGGGTTGTCAAATTCACCCGTTGTTTTTATGTTCTTGATGAATGGTGTATTCGAGGACTATCTAGACAAGTTTGTCATAGTCTTTTTGGACGACATTATATTGTATTCCAATTCTGAGGAAGAGCATGAGAAGCATCTAATGATGGTGTTGCAGGTGCTAAGAGAGCACCAACTGTATGCCAAGTTGAGAAAATGATCGTTTTATCAGGAGCAGATCCATTACTTGGGGCATATTATTTCAAAGGATGGGATAGTTGTAGACCCTGAGAAGATTGAGGCCATCAGAGAATGGTCAACACCAAAGAACGTGACAAAAGTCGGATCCTTTATGGGTCTAGCTGGTTATTACAGAAGGTTTATCATAGGGTTCTTGAGGATAGCTCACCATATCACTTCCTTGCAAAGGAAGGAGAAGAAGTTTCAGTGGACAGAGGATTGTGAGAGAAGCTTCCAACAATTGAAGCAACTGTTAACCAGTGCTCCAATCCTGAGGATCGCAGATCCAAATGAACACTTTGTGGTGTGCAAAGATGCATGCAAAGAAGGACTAGGAGGAGTCCTCAGTCAGAATGGATTCGTAGTCTGTTATGAATCCAGAAAGTTGAAGGAGCATGAAAGGAACTATGCAACTCATGATTTGGAGTTGGCAGCCATAGTACACGCTCTAAAGAAATGGAGGCATTACCTCATGGGAAGGAGGTTCAAACTGAGAAAAGACCATAACGGTTTGAAATATTTGTTTGATCAACCAAACTTGAACGCTAGACATAGTAGGTGGTTGGAGTTTCTCTGTGAATATGATTTTGATATCAAGCATATCAAAGGGAAGGAAAACAAAGTGGTTGATGCACTCAACAAGAGAGTGCATGAATTACTTGCTACAACCATTAGCATGTATCAAACTGATATAAAGGGTAGAGTTTTGGAAGCTACAAGTGCAGACTTAAAATACAGGGAATTGGTAGCGAAGCTACAACATGGTAAGACATTGCAAGGAGTGGAATATTACCAGCTTGGAACTAATGGAACACTTCTATACAAGAACATAATTTATGTACCTAATGTCCAGGACATGAAACTTATGATTTTGCGTGAAATGCATAATGTGCATTATGCAGGGCACCCTGGATATCAGAAAATTGTGGCAACAGTCAAGAGCCATTACTTTTGGCCAGGTATGAAGAAAGAGATTGCAGAATACATCGCTAGATGTATGGAATGCCAAAAGGTTAAAGATGAGCACAAGCACCCAGTAGGGTTGCTGCAACCTTTACCCATTCATGAGTGGAAGTGGAAAGTAGTGACAATGGATTTCATCACAAGATTGCCCAGAACAGGCAAGCAACATGATTCAATCATGGTGGTGGTGGACAAGATTACGAAAGCTGCCCATTTCATTTCGTTAAAGACTACTCACAAGGCAACGGATGTTGCTGATATCTTTATGAAGAAAGTGGCACGATTGCATGAAATTCCCAAGACAATTATGTCCGACAGAGACCCGAAATTCACCTCGAATTTCTGGAAAGGGTTATTCAAAGGGTTCAGAACAAATATAAAATTCAGTACATCTTATCATCCTAAGTCTGATGGACAGACAGATAGGGTGAACAGAGTAATATAAGACACACTAAGGATGTATGTGATGGAAAAACCATCGAAATGGGAAGACTACATGCACTTGGTAGAATTCGCCTACATTAATGGGTATCAAACATCATTGAAGATGAGCCCATTTGAAGCACTGTATGGAAGGAAGTGCAATACTCTAGTAAGCTGGGATAATCCAACTGACAGGGCAGTAGTTGGGCCAGAATTTCTCAAGGAAATGGAAGAACAAATGCTAAAAATTAAGCAGAATTTGAAAGCTGCCCAAGACAGGCAGAAAAGTTATGCTAATAAGAACAGAACCCACAGAGAGTTTAAAGTGGGTGACCATGTTTTCCTGAAAGTAAAAGCTAATAGAAGTTCCCTGAAGCTGGGAAATTGCACCAAGTTGGAAGCCGGATTTTGTGGGCCATTTGAAATCCTAGAAAGGATTGGGCCAGTTGCATATATGTTTTCATTACCTACATCCATGACTGCACATAATGTGTTTCATGTTTCATTACTTAAGAAATATATACCTGATGCTAATCATGTAATCGATTGGAATGTGACTCAGGTGGAGCAAGAAGGTGTCCTGCAAGTGCATCATGTGCGCATATTGGAACGGAAAAGCAAACAGCTTCCGAATCGAGTCATAGGGCTTGTAAAGGTCCAGTGGACCTGGTATGGTCCCGAGGACGCGACTTGGGAACATGAAGATGCTATGCGGGCAGAATACCCGCATCTTTTTGAATATTTTGAAAATCTTGTTGATACTGTGTAAAGAGTTGCACTGAGGATAGTGCAAAAATAAGGGCAGGGGATTGTAATATCCCCAAGGACGAGCCATGTTGTAATCATGTTTATGAATTTTAAATCACGTATTGTAGGCTGGTGAGCCGAGTATTGATAAGCTGGTAGGATTATGTGTTTATTAGGTCGGGAGCCTGATTTTGTATATGTAATTATGCAGATCATTAATATAATATATAAAAAATCGTTGCGTGTAGACCGACCACAAAGAAAGAGTGATGGGGGACTAACCTTTCACAAGGTGGGTAAGGGAAAATGGGCTAAAAGGTTGGAAAGAGAGGCTAAGTGTTGAGCCTAGGGGTTTAAGTCCTTGAGAATAATAATTTATTATTATTCCAAAAACTATGTGAAATGTATGTTTTTTATCTTAAGTTCCTATGAGGGGGAATGTGTGCAAAAGGCAACGCATGCCGGTGGAGCGCATGCAACCTCATGGGAACATGTGTCGGCTCAGGCACATGAAATTTAACCCAAATATTGAGCCGTGGAGGGGGTTCGTTTTCCCATTCGATCATCCGTCAGACTAAACGGAGAAAGCTCTGTGTCTGAGTTCTGTAAGTTTTCCGCAGCTCTAAAACCCAAAGCTGGTGATATTTTCTTGAGAAACCGATACCACTGTGTCCGAACTGTCGAGTCAGTGTTCAACCTCTGCGCGAATTGCTTGTCACACATCATGCAAACGAGTGTTACCTGAACTGTGTTGTGTTTTAGTGGCTTTTTGTCGTTTTCTGTTTGCACACCATGTTTTCCATGTTGCTGCTGTCACCCGTGAGCTAGCCAAAAGCTGTTGTTATTACTGTTATCTTGAACTTGCAGGAATTGATTTGAAAATTGGGTGAAGAACCGGGTTTTCAGGCCCATGGTAGAAGAGGCAGATTGGCAGGCATGTGAGTGGCTCTATCCAGGAGAGAGAGAGACTCTGTTGGGAGTGGTTTTCGTCCAGGGAGAGTCCAGCACCAGCTATGGAGCTCTGAGAATTTTTGACCCGCCTGTTGCCGAGGCCCAGAGGGGAGGTGAAGCACCGATGGACTGTGCTTGTGAAGGTGTATACTCCCGGGCAGAAAAAACATGTGGGGAATGCGAGTCCATGAGTAGTGGGTGTAAGAAGGCTCCTGGAGAGAATCCTTCCGGTTGCTCTATGTAGTTTTCCTGTAACCTTAGCCTAGTCTAGGATTCCCTGTCCGAGGGTGGAGCTTAGTCCCAGCTCGGGAGTGACCCACTGTTGAGCGTGATGAGCAGTGAGGTCTAAGGCTGGGAGGTTCGTGGAAGGTCTGCACGTGGTTGGTGGAGTTACTACAATTTCAAAGATAAGTATATGCATGTGTCTTAATTTCAATTAAAATGCATGTCTGTGATGCTAATAATATTATCATGTATTCTATTGCAGTTATGAATTACTGTTAATTCCATTACTTCTGTATGTAGAAGTAGTCTTGTGATTACTCTGTGTTGTTCAATTAAACCTATCAATTAGATTTAATATGCATGTTATATATATATATAAGTATAAGTTTTATTCCACGTAGTAGCGTTGCCCGACAAGTGGGTTGATAGCCAGGGACATTACAGGAGGATTTGTTTGAGAAGGATTTTCACTGTCTTGCATAGGCTCTTTGCAGTGTTTTGAAATTACTTGATGACCCTTATTAGATTCAATCCACCAAGTGGATTTTCGATGATTTTTGATCATCCTGGACCCTTTAGGACAATGGGATGCAAGATGACTTGTTTCAAAACAAGATTTGCAATGCAAGGAAACTCTCTCATAGTCAAGTTTCTGAGGCCAAGAGTAATTTTTACCAGTAAGAATAACTTCAGATGTGAATCATTTACTGAAGTCCATTTCCATGCAAATACGAGGGTAAGCCCCCAAAATGCAAGGGAAGATTGGGAAGTCTCACCCAAATTGGGGCTGAGGAGAGAATGTCAGTAGCTAGATTGAAATGAGACCAGAGTTTCATGCAGAAACTCGAGTTTCCCCAAAGCACGGCCCTGAGTTAAAAAACAGATCCCTATCTTCTTGCATGTCAAACTCAACAATGAAGAAGCCTTTGGCACAAGGATGAATGAAAGCTTGTTGTTTCATGACAGAGATCTAGGTTATAGAGATCCAACTGTTAAGATCTGCTAACTTTGGCCAAAAACCATTGAAGTGACAAACCAAACTCACGGATTTGTAATATTCCTCCTCTTCATCAACATCTTGTCCCATGGGTATGACAAGAGACGGGGCTTCTAGAACAAGGAGAGACAAAGAAGGAGCAGATTCCTTCTGAACAATATCTTGAAAAGAAGCTCCAGAATGCAAGATAGAACTCGACTTAGACAAAGAAATGGAAGGAACAGCCCCACGACCTGGGGCTATAGCAGCAACGAAAGAGGATACCTCCATGACTGTCGAAGGAGGCTGGAATGGTGATGTCAAAGCTGTCGTGCAGGGGCCACGATCGGTCGAGGTTAAACCCTAGCCGTCGTGGATAGAAGCCCGAGCAACTCCATGGTGTATGTTTTCATTTGTGGTTGGGAGGAAAGATTGCTACCCTCCCCACCCAGGTTCAATTCCTTGTAAGTGACATGTTGTGCCCTTAAATGGGTCTATAAGATTCTTTTGTTGTTAAGCTCCCAATATTCTGAAAATACTCTGCCTCCCTATGTTCTCTCGCAAATTTTGGGGGGTTTTCTGTGGACATAGCAAGCAGATAGTTACCCTCCCAAGTCACTTGGCTAGTGTTGGGCCTATGAAAAAACACAATTCCCTATCAAGTTGGTTCTTTTGGTAGGAAAATCTACAACCTACTTGTAATACACCTATCGAGGGAATTAACATTCTCAAGTTGTCGAAATAGGGCAATTCGCCTTTTGAATCAAGTAGGTGTGCTTTGCTATCAACACCTAAGGCCACGAAGAGCTGAGCTGAGCTATTATTCTAGTGCTTATTGTGACTCATCCGCGTACCTCATTGACCCGGAAGTCATTGACTCACCACCACAGATAAACATTAGGCATTTGTTTCCTAGTTCGAGATCAAGATTGTTGAGTTCTTTATCTAGTTACATATCTAAATTCTATTTCACCAACAATAGAAAAATAAATAGCAGTTGACCTTGTTTACCCATCAACAACAAAGGGAGCAAAGACAACCATTGTTTCACTAGCAACGATGAAAGTAGCGAAGCCAGGAGCTAGAGAGCTAGGAAAGGAAGGTGCATAGAAAACAACATAATTGGCAACAACACATGTTGCATTTGATCCAATCGAAGAATTTGTTGAAATCTACGAATGATTTTGCAGAGGCATAGTTAGGGATAGCACCAGAATCCGGTGAAGTCGAACCGATGTATCCCGCAGATCCGTCACAAGATTTTCATCCCTTGCATCCCTTCCTGCACCGATGTTCTATTATTTGCATCCCTTCCTGCACAGGATTTTCTTTGTCTACCTATAGAGGGATGACTAAATATATGAGGATTGTGTTACGCTTGAGCTTATTTTTGTACTCCTTTTTGGGCTAGGAAAACACCTTTTTATATATGTAATTACGCCATAGAATGGAAGAAAAAGGTGATACCTTTCCTATCATTTAAGTGTTCCCTCAATCTTTCCTTTTTGGCTTTACTTTATTCTTTTTCAACTTCTTGTCTCTGTAACTAAATTGTATTATCAACCTTTGATTTTGATTCTAAATATACTACACGCCTAACTGAGCTTATGGTTTCATTCATTTCCTTATTATCAACCTTTGATTTTGATTCTAAATATACTACACGCCTAACTGAGCTTACGGTTTCATTCATTTCCTTCCCAAAAAAACAGAAAGTATACGGGTGATTTGAGAAATAGATCGATTTCATTCCTTTCCTTCCCCAAAAACAGAAAGAATAGGGGTAATTTGAGAATAGATCTTTGCAGAGCTCTGCGTGCATGCTTGAGAATAGAAATAACGAAGAATGGCAGATTTGGGGCAAGGTATACACTCGGGTAGGCTAAGGGACATAATTGGAGCCAGAAAACGAGACTGGTTAGGATTGTGTTATTTATAAAAAGATAAAGCACACCCTTGTCAACCTGGGATAGACGATCATATCGGAACAACATCGACTCCTTCTGTGGGATGGGAAGATTATTTAAAAAAAACATCTTAATATGTTTCAATTTATTCATTGACATGGAAAATATTAATTTTTTTGTTATTACTAATTTCTATTCCTAGCAAATTTGACGAACTTTTTAATTTGCATCAATTTAATTGTTTAATATGGAGAATATTAATTTTTTCATTATTATTAATTTTAATTTTTTTAAATAAAAAAAATGTTGTCAAAGAAACATCTTAATATGTTTCAATTTGTTCAGTTATTCATTGACACGGAGAATGTTAATTTTTAATCTGCATCAATTTATTTATTTATATGAAGATATTAATGTTTCATTTTATTATATTTCAATTAAAAAAAAAAAAAATTGTTACACGGAAACATCAACTTAATAGGTTTCAATTTATTAATTTATTCATTGATACTAAGAATGTTAATCTTCTGTTATTACTAATTTCAATATTAATTTTTTTTTTTTTTTAAATTTGTGATCTTTTTAATGTGTATCAATCAAATTTACTTAATTATATGGAGAATATTATTTTTTTTTTGAATTTGTGAATTTTTTAATCTGTATCAAACAAATTTATTACTTTCTATTGAGAATAACAATTTTTTATTTGATATTATTTTCGAGATTAACTGCTTAGTGTAAGTCATTAATCTATAATCCATATGCATTTTATTATTAATTAGTTTTAATTTTTATTAAAAAAATCATACCTTCATTTATTTATTTAGAGTATTAATTTTTTGTTATTATTTTCAATTTTTATTTCTAAAAATTTAAGAAAACATTTAATATCTTTTTATTTTAAAAAAATTGTTTTTTTTTTTTAAATCTAAAAAAGTACCAGTGAAATCTCTATTATATATAAAAAAACAATTTTATGTCATCCATCTTGGTTGGAATATATGTGTCTAAAAACCAAAGCTTCAACTAAGGATATCTCTGGAAAACCATAATTTCAACTAGGGATTATCATCCAAGTTTTTTTTTCTTTTTATAATTGAGTTTAATTGAGTTTTTTTTCTTCTGGAAAACCATAATTTCAACTAGGGGTTGTTGGAAACTGGTGACAACCAATTATTTCATGAATAGGATTTCAGATCCTATAATCTAGGGGTTGGTTGTAACCAATACGACCAAGTTAGAATATGGATGAGATTACATTTAATAATCAGTTTTCCTGTGTAATGTATATAAATTTATGTAAGCCCATAGAGACAGATATGAGGTGTGTGAGATGAGTGTGAGCCTGCTGTAATCTCTTTGATCTGAATAATAAAACAACCGATACCTTTGCTTGGTGGATGTAGCCCAAAGTTTGAGTGAACCACGTAAATCTCTGTGTGTATGATCAGTGTGATTGTGTTTTTTTCGCACTTGCAATTACAACAAGTGGTATCAGAGCGTTTATGCTTGGAGATCCATGAGACCAATAAATCAGTTGTGGTACAGGATCAAGTTTTCAAATTAAGAGAGAGGCAAACGTCTATCATCGAAGAGGTGGCGAAATCTGGTTAAGAAATCAATGGTGATAGAACACGAGCTGAGAGGGGGCGTCAATCTCCAAATCTCCGCAGGTCTCTCCTCTCGAAGGCTGTGACGAGCACTAGTGCACACTTCACGCATGAGTAATTTTCCAGATCTCCACAGCCTGGATGCGTCGGGAGGTGCAACGACTCCACGGGTAATTTTCGAGATCTCCACAGTCCAACCATACGGAAGGTGCGACGGTTTTAAAAACTTTCGCGTATGTTTTTGGCGTGATAAATCTTTTTAGCTATGGTGTTTTAATTAAGCACGAAATACTTTTTAAAAGGATGCCAGAAATTTAAGGTATTAAATACACAGATGGAGGATGGATTAAAAAAGGAAGGTAAAGGTATTAATATTATATAGTATGCATATTGTATTAAGTCTTGTATGCATATTATATTATATTTGGAAGGTGGAGGATTTTTTTTTAAATGTGACTTTTATTTTTTAATTTAAATAGAAGGAAAGGGTTTTTATTAAATCTTTTATTAAACTTTGTAAAGATTAACTCATTATTCTTTCACATATTTTTTGAAAGGGTCTTGGTTATTATAAGCAGTGGTGTTTTTTAGGGAATGTTTCCTCTAATGGTCAAGACGCAGAGTGCCAAGTTTGAAATTGAGAAGTTCAATGGCAAAAACAATTTCGAGATCTGGAAGATTAAGATTTACGATCTGCTCGTGCAACAAGGCGTGGTGAAGGCGCTTTTGGGAAAAGCAAAGCAACCTGCGACCATAACAGATGATGACTCAAATGAGATGGATGCAAGAGCACTGAGTGCCATACGCCTGTGTTTGGCCGACGATGTTCTGTTCAATATTGTCTCAGAGAAGACAACAGTCGGTTTATGAACGAAGTTGGAAAGCCTGTACATGACGAAATCCTTGACGAACGAGATCTTCCTGAAAAGACATTTGTACAGTTTGTGCATGAAGGAAGGTACGAAAATAGTTGATCATCTAAATACTTTTAATACTCTCTTAGTTCAGTTGACTAGCATGGGAGTGAAATTCGAATCTGAAGATAAGGCAATTACATTATTGTGTTCTTTGCCCGCGTCATGGGATCACTTTGTTACCTCTATTAGTTTCAGTTCAACAGAAAGTATTGAGTTTGATGACATTGTTGGAGATTTACTATCTGAGGAAACAAGGAAGAAATCTAATCTAGAAACCTCTACATCAGAGGCGATGGTGATCAGAGGCAGACCTAAAAAAGAGGACACAGTTAGAGGGATTTCTCTCGGTCAAAGTCGAAGGGAAGAAAGAGCAAGCTTAAGTGATGGTTTTGTGGCAAATCCGCACACCTGAAGAAGGATTGTTGGAAGCGACAACAAGCCTCTAAAGAAGACCCTCCAAAAGAGACAAAGGAAGCAAACGCAATTGAAATAGGTTCAACAACAGGTTCAGGTATGACTGATGAAGTTTTATCAATTAGTATTGGTTCATGTCATGATCAACAATGGTTATTAGATTCTGGTGCTTCAAATCACATGTGTTTTCATAGACACTGGTTTATTACCTACCGATCTATAGGTGATGGAATTGTTTACATGGGAAATGATATATCATGTAAAGTTGTGGGAATTGGCAGCATTCGAATTAAGATGTTTGATGGAACTGTTAAAATATTAATTGATGTAAGACATGTACCTGAGCTTAGGAAGAACCTAATTTCTTTGGGAGTCTTAGACACTGGAGGATATAAGAGTATTGTTCAAGGTGGAGTTATGAAGG
Organism: Picea engelmannii; assembly: GCA_009831015.1. Lineage (NCBI taxonomy): Eukaryota > Viridiplantae > Streptophyta > Pinopsida > Pinales > Pinaceae > Picea > Picea engelmannii. Next base: position 213,555 of record ML789902.1, on the reverse strand, counting down.
TCTACAAAGGAATCCTACTGGTTATGAAAGCGAAGAAGGTTGGTAACATGTTTTTGTTAGAAGGAAGAACTGAGTCAGATCATGCGACAACAATATCTAAGAAAGACAGTGATTCTGTTCGACTGTGGCATCAACAGATGGGTCATATGAGTGAACAAGGATTAAAGGTATTAACTGATCGCAAGTTACTTCCTAGTCTAAAGTCTTTAAAGTTAGATTTTTGCAAGCACTGTATTTATGGAAAACATAATAGGCAGAGATTTAAAACCGGAAGACACACTAGTGAAGGAATCCTTGATTATATCCATTTTGATGTTTGGGAACCATCCCCTACTATTTCATATGGAGGATCATCATACTTTGTTACTTTTATAGATGACTTCTCTAGAAAGGTGTGGATCTATATGTTGAAAAGTAAGGTTGATGTATTTACAGTTTTCAAGCAGTTTAGAGCTTTAGTGGAAAAGAGCACTGGTAGATCCATTAAATGTTTAAGAATTGATAATGGTGGTGAATTTACGTCAATGGAGTTTGAGAATTATTGCAAGGAATTTGGGATCGATAGGCATAAAACCACTGCCTATACTCCTTAACAAAATGGAGTTGTTGAACGCATGAACAAGACTCTTCTAGAGAGAGCAAGGAGTATGCTTAGTAACACCAATTTGCAGCAGGAACTATGGGCAGAAGCAATAACTACAAATTTTTATCTGGTGAATCGATCACCATCAACAACAATAGAGTGCAAGATTCCTGAAGAGGTATGGAAAGATCACCCTTGTAATTATTCTAATCTTAAAGTTTTTGGTTGTGAAGTCTATGCTCTAATTCCGAAACATTAGCGTTCTAAATTAGATCCAAAATAAAAAAAGGCTTATCTTTGTTGGGTATGGTGATGGTATTAAGGGGTACAGGTTGTGGGATCCTACTTCCCACAAGATCACCATTAACAGAGATGTAATATTTGATGAATCATCTCTCATCAAATCAGATGTAGATGTTCAAATGAAATAGGAAGAAGTACTTAAGTATCAACAGATTCAGTTTGAAGCCAATTCAAATACAGGTGAAAGTGAACATGAACAAGTTTCTGAAGATGTTCATGAAGAGGTTTCTGCAGAGGAAAACATGGATGATGATGACATTCAACAGATTGTGGATGAACCACAAACTTCCCTAAGGAGGTCTACGCGGGTCAAAAATCCTCCAAGAAGGTACGTTGATTTTGTTTCATCAGTTTCTTTAAGTACTAGTGATGATGAACCTTCATGCTATCAGGAAGATGTGAAGGGTTCTAACAGTGATAAATGGAAAGAAGCGATGAAGGATGAAATGAAGGCTTTAGAGAGGAATGCAACATGGGACTTGGTAGAACTTCCAGGAGACAGGAAAACTGTAGGTTGCAAGTGGGTCTACAAGCTGAAGAAGGGTGTTGATGATAAGGTGGAAAGATACAAGGCAAGGTTGGTTGCGAAAGGATATTCTCAAAAAGAAGGTATTGACTTTCATGAGATTTTTTCACCAGTTGTAAAGACTTTCAATTTGAATTGTGTTAGCATTAGTTGCATTGCTTGATTTGGAGTTGGAGCAACTAGATGTTAAAGCTGCTTTCTTACATGGAGATTTGGATGAGGAAATTTACATGGAACAACCTGAAGGGTTCGTTCAGAATCGCAACAAAAAATTTGTTTACAGGTTCAAGAAATCATTGTATGGTCTGAGGTAGTGGCCTAGACAATGGTACAAGAAATTTGACTCTTTCATGGTGAGCCAGAATTATACAAGGAGTGAGTATGATCATTGTGTCTACTTTAAGAAATTGAATAATGACATATTCATTATCTTAGTATTGTATATTGATGATATGCTTTTAACAAGCAAAAGCATAACTGAGATTAACAGGTTAAAGGTTCAGATGGATAGGACGTTTGATAGGAAAGATCTAGGAGCAGCAAGGCAGATTTTGGGCATGGAGATATTTAGAGAAGCTTTGGTTGTCACATCAGAAGTATGTTGAGAAGATACTTTTGAGATTTGGTATGAATGATGTGAAACCAGTTTTAGTCCCTTTGGCTTCCCATTTTAAGCTTTCTTCAAGTTTATGTCCTAGTACAAAAGAAGAAAAGGAATATATGTCTCGAATACCATATGATAATGCAGTAGGAAGTCTAATGTATGCGATGGTTAGTACAAGGCCAGACATTTCACATGCAGTTGGGGTTGTCAGCAGGTATATGGAAAATCGAGGTAAAGAGCACTGGCCAACAGTGAAATGGGTGCTTCGGTATCTAAGGGGCACAAGTGATTACTGTATCACCTATAACAGTGGTTGTGAATCGGTCTGTGGATATGTTGATTATTATTTTCCAGGTGATTTGGACAAGAGAAGGTCAACTTCAGGGTATGTCTTTACTCTTGCAGGTGGATCTATTAGTTGGATGTCAAAGCTACAGAACATTGTCGCTTTACCACTACAGAAGCAAAATACGTAGCTGCTTCACATGCTTGCAAAGAGGCAGTTTGGTTAAAAGGTTTGTTTGGTGAGTTTGGAAGGATGCAGGACAAAGTAAAGTTACTTTGTGATAGTCAAAATGTTATTCACTTGGCTAAGAATCCAACCTACCACAGTAAAACAAAACATATACCTATCAAGTACCATTTTGTAAGACAGGTCATCGATGAACGTGGAGTCTCTCTTGAGAAAGTGCATACAAAGGAGAACTGCGCAGACATGTTCACAAAACCAGTATTGTTAGAGAAGCTACGATGATGCTTGGCTTCTCTTGGCTTGCATAAAAGGCGATGAACAAAGAAAGAGCAAGGTATCAGGTTAATTGTTGTCAAGGTGGATATGGTTGGAAACTGGTGACAACAAATTCTTCCATGAATAGGATTTCAGATCCTATAATCCAGCGTTGGTTGTAACCAATACGACCAAGTTAGAATATGGATGAGATTACATTTAATAATCAATTTTCCTATGAATGTATATAAATTTATGTAAGCCCGTAGAGGCAGATATGAGGTGTGTGAGATGAGTGTGAGCCTGCTGTAATCTCTTTGATCTGAATAATAAGACAACCGATACCTCTGCTTGGTGGACTTAGCCCAACGTTTGGGTGAACCACATAAATCTCTGTGTTTATGATCAGTGTGATTGTGTTTTTTCTGCATTTGCAATTACAACAGTTTCCTAGTTCGAGATCAAGATTGTTGAGTTCTTTATCTAGTTACATATCTAGATTCTATTTCACCAGCAACAAAAAATAAATAGCAGTTGACCTTGTTTACCCATCAACAACAAAGGGAGCAAAGACAACCATTGTTTCACTAGCAACGATGAAAGTAGCGAAGCCAGGAGCTAGAAAGCTAGGAAAGGAAGGTGCATAGAAAGCAACATAATTGGCAACAACACATGTTGCATTTGATCCAATCGAAGAATTTGTTGAAATCTATGAATGATCTTACAGAGGCATAGTTAGGGATAGCACCAGAATCCGGTGAAGTCGAACCAGTGTATCCCGCAGATCCATCACAGGATTTTCATCCCTTGCATCCCTTCCTGCATTGATGTTCTATTATTTGCATCCCTTCCTGCACATGATTTTCTTTGTTGTACCTATAGAGGGATGACTAAATATATGAGGATTGTGTTACACTTGAGCTTATTTTTGTACTCCTTTTTGGGCTAGGAAAACATCTTTTTATATATGTAATTACGCCATAGAATGGAAGAAAAAGGTGATACCTTTCCTATCATTTTAGTGTTTCCTCAATCTTTCCTTTTGGGCTTTACTTTATTCTTTTTCAATTTTTTATCTCTATAACTAAATTATATTATCAACCTTTGATTTTGATTCTAAATATACTACAAGCCTATCTGAGCTTATGGTTTCATTCATTTCCTTATTATCAACCTTTGATTTTGATTCTAAATATACTATACGCCTAACTGAGCTTATGGTTTCATTCATTTCCTTCCCCCAAAAAAGAAAGTATACGGGTGATTTGAGAAATAGATCGATTTCATTCCTTTCCTTTCCTTCCCCCAAAACAAAAAGAATAGGGATAATTTGAGAATAGATCTTTGCAGAGCTCTGCGTGCATGCTTGAGAATAGATATAACTAAGAATGACAGATTTGGGGCAAGGTATACACTCGGGTAGGCTAAGGGACATAATTGGAGCCAGAAAACGAGACTGGTTGGGATTGTGTTATTTAGAAAAGGATAAAGCACACCCTTATCGGAACAACATCGACTCCTTCTGTGGGATGGGAAGATTATTAAAAAAAAAATCTTAATATGTTTCAATTTATTCATTGACATTGAAAATATTAATTTTTTTGTTATTACTAATTTCTATTCCTAGCAAATTTGACGAACTTTTTAATTTGCATCAATTTAATTGTTTAATATGGAAAATATTAATTTTTTCATTATTATTAATTTTAATTTTTTTAAATAAAAAAAATATTGTCAAAGAAACATCTTAATATGTTTTAATTTGTTCAGTTATTCATTGACACGGAGAATGTTAATTTTTAATTTGCATCAATTTATTTATTTATATGAAGATATTAATGTTTCATTTTATTATATTTCAATTTAAAAAAAAAAATATTACACGGAAACATCAACTTAATAGGTTTCAATTTATTAATTTATTCATTGATAGTGAGAATGTTAATCTTCTGTTATTACTAATTTCAATATAAATTTCTTTTCCTAAAAAAAATTGTCATCTTTTTAATGTGTATCAATCAAATTTACTTCATTATGGAGAATATTATTTTCTTTTTGAATTTGTGAACTTCGTAATCTGTATTAATCAAATTTACTTCTTTATATGGAAAATAACATTTTATTATTATTAATTAGGTTTTATTTTTATTAAATAAATCATAACTTCATTTATTTATTTAGAATATTATTATTTTTTTTTTCAATTTCTATTTCTAAAAACTTAAAAAAACATTTAATATCTTTTTATTTTAAAAAAGTTGTTTTTTTTTAAATCTAAAAAATGCCACTCAAATCTCTATAATATCAAAAAACAAATTTATGTCATCCATCTTGGTTGGAACCATAATTTCAACTAGGGATTATCATCCAAGTTTTTTTTTTCTATAATTGAGTTTAATTGAGTTTTCTTTCTTTTGGAAAACCATAATTTCAATTAGGGATTATCATCCAATTTTATTTTTTTTAATTGAGTTTAATTGAGTTTTCTTTCTGTAAGATGAAAAAAAATGATATGATTGATAATAAAAGTTTATTTAACATAAAGTTTAAAAAGCATTAGCATATGATCAAACTATGTAGATCGAAAATGTGTAGTGTCCTCATATGTGTAGATTTTAACTTTAATTAATTATTGCAAACAAATTCTTAAAACATTAGAAAAGATATAATGACACACACACATTATAGAGAGATTAAAATCCAAATCAAGAAAACATGTTTAGAGTGGTACCTGTAATTTTTATTCATTATCTTCATTGTTTACAATATAATATACATATAGGATTCCGCAGAATCTAAACCCCTAATTCATTGACTTAGATTAGACAACAACCCTAATTTCTTAGTCGGAATTATAAAACCATCATTAAAAACCATGTGTCTAAAAACTACAAAAAAACAGACCAACTTTTTTTTCTTCGATACTAAACATCCCTTAAAGTCCCTCAGTTCCCCTTGCTCCCATATCAATATAAAATACATGGGATCATTTTTGAAAATAATATAACACATGCCCAACACTATATCACCTCCAAAACCAACTCTATGGTGTCATCCTTATTAAGTGTGTGCTTTGGATGCTGTGAATCAATGTCTATGTCAATTGGGCATGGGTCCCTATGGAGTCAGTAGAGTCCAATTCTCTGGCATAGAGTTTCGAATTTGTTCTCAAATATTTCAGGAGCGTGAAGGATAAATTTAACAAATTAAACTTGTCACAAATGTATAGATTAAATTTGTTGATTGAGTTTAGTTTGGACAATAGAGAGGAGAAATAGTTATTTTCTTTATTTGAATTTAAATTTTGTATTTTACATAATTTTTTTATTGTATAAAAAAATTAAAAAAACCAAGTTTATGTACTTGTTATTTTTATAATTTTGAAAAAAAAAAAATTTCAAAAAATTTAATAATTTATATATTAAAATTAAAAGCAATACACTTTATCCAATCCTTTTATAAATGATTATAAAAAAAATTAATAACATTATAAACAACTGTACAAAATATTGATAACATTAAAGATACTATTATAATTCAAATTAAAGAGAAGTTTTGATACAACTAAAAAATAGAATAAGATAGTTGAAGTATCATTACCTTTAATTTAAAAAGTTAAAAATGTATTTTTTTACATAAAAAAAAAATTAAAAACAAAACAAACCAACAAAAAAAACTAGAAAATAAGTCCCAATTTCAAAATTTGAATGAGAATCAATTGAACTAAAGTCTTAACATATATATCCACACAAATTTATCAATCTTAATTTAATGGTTAAAAAGATGTCTCCAATATTGAGTGTAATTGCTTATCACTTTTATAATCTATAATTCTATTAACTCAAAAACTAATTTAAAATAAATAAATTTATAATATAAAGAATTTTTTTATCATATATATGATTAAAAGAAAACTTCAAATCAAAATTTAAGGAAAAAATATGGTGTGATAAAGAATTAGAGGAAAAAAGAAAATTAAGATATTATAAAGATGTAATCAACCCTAATCTAGAAGATCAAAATTATCTCTCTGTTTTGCCATGTGTAAAGAAAAAAATAAGCATTGCTAAGATAAGAACAAATTCTCATGAGCTCCATAGTGAAACTAGGCGTTGGTCAATTCCTAAAAAGCCATGGGATGAAAGAGTGTGTCACCTTTGTGACACTAAGAAGGTTGAAGATGAAAAACACTTTCTATTAAATTGTCCAGGCTATACCCATATTAGATCTCATTTTCAAAATATTGATCACACTACCAACCTTTCTAACCTCTTAACTCAACAAAAATATGGTGATCTTGGAAAGCTTCTCTTAATGCTTTTCGAGCACAGAAACAAAATTCTAAAGAATCACAAGTAATCACTTACCCTCTTAAGGTCAGATAGACCAATTAGGTCTTAGTGGAAGTTAATCATCATCATTATCATCATATAAAATTAAAATTGTATAAATACAATTTAAAAAATTATAAATTTTTTATTTATTTATTTATTTTTTTTACACTTTTTTATATATTCAATATAAATTTTAATTTATATCACTAAATTTATTCATATATATTTAAAAAAATTCAATATAACTTTTTATATATATATCAAAATTCCAACTAAAAAACAATCCTGTTACCAAATTCCAACCCGGAAGGGTTATCCAACATATCTCATAAAATAAACTTATCTTACAAAATAAACCTCAAACACAGAATTGATATTCTCTCACAGAATTTAACTTTAAAAAAAAGTCTAGCAAAAGACAAAATTGCAGCAACTATAGTGTATTGTCAAATACACTTTTTGTTGCAATACGCTATAAAGATAAATAGAGAAACATGCTGTTCTCGAAACTTTTACTAATATTTGGCACTATAGCTTAGTTTTTGCTTTCAATTTTTTTAAATGTGAACTTCAGAGTTTGTTGGAATGATTGACTTTATATAGAGGGTTCTTAAATATATATATTAATAAATTAGAATTGTTTAAAAAAAAAAATTGATTATTCCATTTCTTATTATAATTTCAAAAATAAATATGAAAATTAAAAATACTAAAATTAGAGTTCTAATATTAAGTTTAGGAACTGACCTTTAAAACATATATAAAAATATCATCAATTTGAACGTAAAATTGAAATTTGAAAGTTTTGGAGTTGCAAATTCTACTTTATACTTATAATTTCAAAATTACAATTTAAATATTGTAATTTTACCAATGTAATTAGGAAGCACAGTGAATAATTACTCCAATAACAAAGTACATGATAACTTTATTAATTTTAAATGATTTTAATTTCATAAATAATAAAAATTAAAAACAAGTGAAATTAGTAGCAAAAGTGTTTATTCCCCCACCTCTTAAAAATATTTTAATGTATGTAGTACAAAGCCAAAATCTAAAGTAATTATAAAACACTTGAAACTTGTAATAATTATTGACAATGTCATGTGTAAATTGAATTTTTCATAAGCTTTTTAAAATAAATTGATGAATAAAATATGTGGCATATTACTCTATTTCATAACACATAAAATTATATATTTATAATTAAATTATCTAATATCACCTAATTAATTTTAACATAAATAATGAGAATAATAATATTATATATTTATAATGAGATAAATAATGTTGTTATATTACAATTTAAAGTTTACTCAAAATTTGAAATTAACAATAATAATATTATATATTTATTATTAGAAAAATAATATTATTATATTACAATTTGAAATTTTCAATATGTAAAGACAAAGGGTTTTTGAGAAGAAAGGGTAATTTTCATAATCTTTATATGTAACATTTACATTATATTAAGTTGTAAATATTGGATGGTTTTTAAATGTGAGATTAATGTAATTTTATGTAACATTTACATTATATTAAGTTGTAAATATTGGATGGTTTTTAAATGTGAGATTAATGTAATTTTAATTTAACATGTTGTTTCTTTAGAATGTGAAGAAAATGATATCACTTTTCTATTTTGTAATTAATTTTTTTTTATTTACTAACTTTTAAAGTTTATAAACCCTAAAAAAATATTTCCCATTAATCTTTTAGTTTTATTCTTAAACATATTCAATACACATATCAAAACTTTCTAAAAAAATTATTTTAAAATCTGTAAACAAGTTTACATTACATGTATTATATAGAATTTTAGAGTTGAAATCATATTAGTTTATATTATATGTAGTTTTGAATTTTGTATGTATTATGTATTGATATACCTACTTTTTCCATCAATTTAATAAAAAAATATTAACCAAATAATATTAAAGACTAATTATGAGATTAATTATAAAGAATTGTTTAAAAAGTTAAAACAAATTTTCATGATCTCTAACTACTTCTATGATTAAAAAATTGAATTTTTCTTTCACCTTCACCCTTAAGGTAAATAAGCAAATTTTATTTATCTTTGATAAAATTGTGTAAGATAATTAATTCAATGGTAAACATATCCAGACAACTTTCTATTGACAAAATTTAGACCCTTACCTAATCCAAAACATGACATTAATGTTTACTTTATCTCACACAGTTTTTACATTAACTTATTATTTGTCCAGCATAGTTCTAACATTAACCTATTATTATTAGTTCCTGCCAAAGACCTGAGACTATAGCAATGAGTTTGTCTTTGATTCTATATTAGTTTATTGTTGATTTTAAATTTATGTGCTATATCCAATGTATAACATAGGAAATCAATATATGTATTTCTTTTAATAATAAAAATATATATTTTTCTAAAATTTAATTCATTGATATTTTTGAAATGTTATTGTAGACATACATACGTCAATCCCTCCTCCTATTGACCAATCTACATTATGAGTCATCAAGTACAGCAAGAGTTGTTTTTGTTTGGGTGCATGTTTACATATTGAGACTACTTTTAATAATCTAGTACTAGAGTTCATTAGAATGCGATTGTATTAAAAGTTTTTCTTAATATTAACATTAATATGTATTAAACGTTTTTCTTAACTTTATGTATTAGAGTTTGTTAGATTATTAGATTTTAATTTTTATTTAATTTTAATTTATTTTTAACTTTAAAATATCCATCCCGAAAATCAAAATGGTTTTTCTAGACTTTTTGAAAAAAATATTTAATCTTAAATATATTTCAAATTTAAAAAATATATAAAAGAAAAACATCCAGAAATTCTTAGACTCTTTTTAAGTATATTTAGATCAAATAAATTATAAATTTATAATTATTAAGAAAACTTGGAAAATACTTCATTCTTACTTTTTTCTTTATTACTGACCATTCTCACTTATCAATTATAATAGTACAAAGAACAATGAAATCCACTTATACATAAAAAAAATTGGGCAATAATACATTAACCTATTATTTAGTTATAACATTAATTTATTATTATTAGTCCTTGCCAAAGGTGCAGATGGACTATAGCAATCGATAATTCGTTGACCACAAATATTTGCATAATATTTATTATTGGAACTAGGGAACTAAAAACATTGATTTTTATATAATAAAAAATACCATATCTGTTGCTGATTGAATATCAAATTGGAGGTCTTATTCCGGCTTCGCTATTCTCAATGTTTGATATGTTAGCATATCCAAAGTTTTTTGATCATATACGATATTTCTGAGTTGTTATTTTTTTCTTGAAATGTTCCAAAGTTTTGAAGATAGATACACAGTTTTTTATAAGTTGACTTCATATTAGTTTGTCCTTTGAATATATATATATATATATATATATATATATATATATATATATATATATATATTTTACATAGCCTCTACTGTTCGAACTATTGTTACTAATATTTTTTTATTACTGTTATAAAATAATGAAATAAATGTTTTTTCGCACGTAAGAGATCTGCCACATTGCAATCTTTCTTAAATTTTTATAGAGCAGTTTTGACAGACTTAAATGCTTTTGTTTTTTAACAGAAACAAGTGTTTTTATGTATTATCAAAAATTGCCAGAATTACAAAAAGAGACAGGCTGCAGGGTTCTACCCTTCTGCTAATGTCGTGATTACAAACGGGCCTTTCTATGCCAGTATGGAAATTGGTCAGTGTACTATGTGGACTACAAACTTGCCATGTGAAAATGGCTATAAAGATATTCAGAAAAAAAACGGAAATTTGCATTTCATGGAAGACCTGAGCTAAGTGTGGGGTGGGCCTGGATCATCCCGGTATGGTGCTCGGTTCTCCTCTTCTTGGTTCTCTTCCCCCTGATTCTGATCTTGATTATCCCCTTCCCAGACACAATCAGAGAAACCAGGAGCCGTTGGAACGTGTTGATCATTACTGGTCGCCAAGTGAAAAGTCGAAGGAAGCCAGGATTCATCCGTTCCTGCTGAGCGGGCTTGTTGCTGAGGGTTGCCCAAGCGTTGGTTGATTTCTCCTATCTGTCTCATGTTGCGGTTAACTCCCCTAAGAAAAATAGCCAGTTCCTGATTATGTTTGGTTTCCAATTGCTGCATTTGATTTTGAACTTCAGTCATATTATCCCGAATTGCTCTATTTTCCTGCTGCAATTCCCGGCATTCAATTCTGAACATTCCTCCATGCGCCGACACTCAGTCCGCATACCTTGAAATTGATCCTGCATGTCTTCCAAAGCGCAGGTTGGGCAAGTACATGGATCTCTGGGTCTGCGTTGCATGGTAATACAATGTGCAAGGAGTGCATAGAGGTTGTACAGAGGGCTGTCGGGAGGGGAAAGCTGAGGAAGAAGTTCAGAGCCGAGAGGGTAACTGGGCTTGGCGAGTGATCGAAATAGAAGATAATGACTACATAAGGGCCTCGACATGTCGTTATAAGTTGGAGGATTCATCATTACCAACGAGCGAGAGAGAAAGTTCAACAACTGAGGGAGCCGAGCTGACGTAAGAGGAAAGAAGTTGATCGTCCGGTGCCTGATACGGAGATCCAGGTTATAAAGGTAGCTCAT
>ML789902.1:179208-192379 GCA_009831015.1 Picea engelmannii | reverse complement strand
TATCCATATAGAATAGTATTATCTGAAAATATATCATAACTCATATCGTTACCCATCAAACAAACTTGGGTCCATTACCCAAACATGGGGTCTCCAACTTCTCATGGCCATAACTCTCTAACCGTGAGGAATTATGTGACATTCCACATACCACTGGAAACGACATGACAAGAACTATCCATATAGGATATTTTACCTGACAAATTCACTTTCCTTCATTTCATTATTCCACAATTAAGCACGGGTTCTCTTACTCCACAAAGCGTCTTCCCGTGAGGGCTTTCACCATAAGGGGACCACTTTGGAGTTCATCCATATTTACTTCTTATCAACCATGAAAAAACAATAATGAGTCATATTTACATCAAACAGTATTGGGTCCATTACCCAAACCTTTGTGCTACGGGTCTTTCTTCAAGGGTTGACATCAATGACAACCAACCTTAATCAACAATGAGGACCTTGTTTATTGCTTCAACTTGGCCGTTGGCTTGTGGGTAATAGGGTGTTGAGTTTTCATGGAGAAGACCCAACTTTTCAATGAGTTCATACATCATGAAGTTTCTAAAGTGGTTACCATGATCAGTAATGATAGCCTGAGGAACACCAAAACGAGCAATGATGTGATTGAATATGAATAATGTTGCAGTTCTTCCGGTATTGTCGAATGTTGGCATCACCTCGGCCCATTTCGTAAAATAATCTACGGCTACAATAATGTATCCGTGCCCCCCGATTGAGTGAGGGTGACATGTCATGAAATTGATACCCCATTTCGCAAAAGGACCAACGAAGACCACAGGGTGTGATCGAATTTTGTGGTTGTAGGTCTGGCAGGCGTGGCATTTTTGGACGACAATTATACAATCGTTGAATAAAGAAGGCCAAAAATACCCTACACACAAGATCTTCTGAGAAGTAGCATACCCAGATATATGACCACCACAGGCTCCATAATGGCAGTCATTGAGGGCTTTCTCGGCTTCGTCAAAGGTGAGGCAGCGTCGAAAAACAGAGTCAATCCCACGACGATAAAGAGTATCACCGAGGATAATGTATTGACGGGCTTGGTAGCGTATTCAACGGCGGTCAGTGCTTGATAGATTAGGCTGGAAAGTCTGGGTCTGGAGATATATGATGATATCTCCATACCAAAGGTCATCGGAACTGATCAGGAAAAGGGATTTATCGGGAAATGAATTGACTGCTACATTTTTCGTCTCAGAGCAGGGAAGGTCGCATATCAACTTGACAAACACTAAGGATTTCTTGGACTTAGCGCGTTCAAATTCTAAATCAAACTCCTAGAGTATCACGATCCATTTGGAGTATTTTCCCCCTAGCAGTTGGCGGGTAAGAATGTGTTGCATAGGGTTGCAGGTAGAAATTACCGTAGTCTTGCGAGAGAGGATATAGTGCCGGAAGAGTTGAACATCTTGGACGGTGGCCAAGGCCAGTTTTTCAACATGTAAATACTTGGTTTCGGTAGTCGTGAGACTCTGACTGAAGTAATAAATGACATGTTCATCATGAGAATCATCCTCCTGGACAAGAACCATAGCGATGGTATAATCCGAGGCTGCGAGGTAAAGGAAATAATCCCGACTGTAATCAGGTGGGGAGAGTAGTGGGGTGCGTGTCAAAGACAGTTTCAAAGCTTCAAAAGATTTGATGGAAGTGGTATCCCATATGAACTCAGAACTTTTCTTGAGCAGTCCTGTAAATCCAAGAGTTAGCTCAGCATAGTTAGGGATGAAACGATGGAGAAAGTTTGCCTTCCCTTGCAAACTTTGCAACTGGCGAAGTGAGGAAGGAGGAGGGAGATTAAGAATTGCCTCAACCTTCAAAGGATCTACCTTGATCCCTTGAAGTGAAACAATAAATCCCAGAAGTCGGCCAGATTCTACGCAGAAAACACATTTGTGGGGATTCAAGCGTATACGGTAAAACCAACATCGAAGGAAAATGGCACGGAGGTGTATTGGATGATCTACACGGTGCATGGAATGAGCGGGTAAGTCATCAAGATATGGCTGCACAATGTGCTTTATGTCATGAAAGGCATAAGACATAGCGTGTTGAAAAGTCTCACCGACATTCTTTAAACCAAATGGGAGTTTTCGATAGGCAAAAGTGCCCCAAGGACAAATAAAAGAGGTTTTGTGTTGGTCCGTGGGAACGATATTGATTTGATTATATCCAGAGAAACCATCCATCAGAGAGAAGATTCCACTTTCAGCACAATCCTCAATGATTTGGTCGACGAAGGGGGTGGGAAAGTTGTCTTTAGGACAAGCTTTGTTAATGTCCCTATAATCAATGCACACGTGAATCGTACCTTGTTTCTTGTCAATCAGGACATGATTGGAAACCCAATCAGTTAGGGCCATAGGGTAAATAAAGCCAGCGTTGAGAAGCTTTTCAACTTCAAGTTTGATAGCGGCTGCTTTACGTGGGTGGACCGGACGAAGTCGTTGCTGGACGGGTTTAGTGTCCGGGTATGTCTTGATCTTGTGTATCACAATGTCGGGGTCAATACCCGGCATTTCTTCATATCTCCAGGCGAAGACGTCACAAAATTCTTGGAAAAGAGACTTGTAGGTGACAACTTCGTCATGGGAACACGAAGCTCCGATGTGCACATTTTCAACAATTCCAGGTTTTATGGATATGTTGAGGGGGATGGTGGGTGAGATATTACTTAGGTTCCCTTCGTAGAACAGGTCATGTGTAGACTCAAGAACTGTAGAAATGACCACAATGGTTGACGGGGTCGAGATCCGTTGGTAACCCTCGATGGTGTGTTGTTCCAGGAAGAGGACATAACGATGATGCCCATCGTCCCAAGGGGTGTCTTCTATGGACATAATGGCCAGAATCATCTCATCCGTGGGAAAAATGATGCGGAAAGGATCTGAAGATAAATTACCAAGAGAGGGGGTAGAAGGAGTGGCCAATTGAATGACTTGATAAGCAGATTCGACCGGACTCAAAGGCATTTCGTTGCCATAACATAGATGATCGTCAGGGTTGGGTACCATCCATGGGTCATAAGATGCAGGGGTTCCGTGAACAGAGGTGGAGATCATGTTGATCAAGGTGACAAACAGATGTGGAACATTGGGTGGTGGGATGGGGAAAGTACCCATTAACGAGGAATCTTTAAGAAGACCCACACGAACGTTCTCATATCCAGGGGGGGGGGGTTGCAATAAATGGTACATTGTCGGTACGTGTATCGATGTGGAAGAAGGCCAATTGGTCGACGGTTACTACTTTTCCTTGATGCAGGAAACGTACGACGCAGAAAAGAGTCGACACAATGACATGCATGGAATCAATCCAGCTATGACCAAGTAGAAGGTTGTAATCGAGAGGAGCGTCAAAGACCTCCACTTCAACTTGGACCATTTTTCCTTCCAACGTAATAGACAACGAAGGGAGGACACCATAAGGCTTAAAACTAAATCCATTGAAGGCTTTGAGTGTGTTATGGGATTCAGTCAAAGGAGGAGAGTCGATGGCTTTCCAGCAGGTAAGAGACATGACACACGTCGAGGCACCCTCGTCAATAACTGTCCTACAAATGTTTTTGTTGGAGACAATAACTTGTATTTGGAATGCGAGTTGAGGGGGTAACCTTGGAATGTGATCTTCCAAGTCAAAAATTATTAAATTCTTATCCGTAGGGTCGATTCCACCAATATCTTTCAACAGTGCCTTCCGTTGTATAGGACAAATTTGAAGGACTTCGAGGGCTGACGTCGCAGATGGTGCTTGGGCTAGATCTTTGACAATACTGTAGTTCTGGGTAGCACGTGCTTGAGGATTGAAAGCTGATTTCCGAACGACACCCTTTGGAGGAGGGCGAAGAACTGTATCTAGGCTCGGTCGTTCAAGATGAAGAGGATCATTGGTAGGTGGAATGGTGGGAGAGGGATGGGCCAACGAAGGAGGTGTTGCATCAACCTTCTCTTTGGAGGAAGAATAATCTTTGGCTCGAGTGGTAAGTGTGATGCCATTCTTCTTTGAATCGCCTATACACATTAAGACATATGATGTATTGGAGGGGGAAGGTTGGTCATGAATGACCAATTGGGCATGTTGTTGAGAAGGGAAGGGTTGTGACAATACGACCGGAGTGGGGGGTTTCGTGGTCCCTTGAAGGAAATTAGTAACCTCGGCTCGTCTGGGACAATCCTTAGTGTAGTGATCATCACCACAGATAAGGCAAGGGTATCGGGGTTTGCGCTTATCCCTGTCGTCAACAGGTGGTGTTTTGGTTTTCTCAGTTTGCAAATTATTTTTGTCCTCCTTGTTCTTACCCTTTCCTTTTCTGGATTTATTTTTGTCAGTGGGGGTAGATTGAACATAATTTACCTTAGAAGTTTTGTCGGTGGGAGGGGTAAGAGACGGAGCATTTTAAACATTAGAAGAAATGGGTTTGGGGTTGTTGCCAGAGGTCTGGTCAGAATTCGGTTGGGCATGAAAAGTGTCGATCACACCATCAGCTGCATGAGATGTAGCGGGAGTGGTTGAAGTATTAGAAGTACAAGGGTGAGGTGCGTCAGAGAGTAAGTCGTAAAGAGTACCCATTTGTGAGTAAACAAGGTCTAGGTATTGGGCACGATTGATTGCCTGTTCTTCTGTGACAACTCCACCCATGGAAATGTCACGAGCGATGTCGTTCACAAATGATTTCGTGAACCATTCTTCCAGCAACTGATCGGGAAGTTCAAGTTTGATGAGACGTCGTCTCTATTTCCACTCATGTATGTGATCAGAGAGATGAGTGGATTTGGTTTGTTTGAAAGAACTCAAAATCTCAGTTCCCATTTCATAGTGAATCGGTAACTGGTAGTGGGTGAGGAAAGCCATAGAAAGGGTGTTGAAGTTGGTGAAGAAGCCTCATGGTAATTCTATATACCACTTCGTAGCGGAACCTGTGAGGGTTCGTTGAAAAAGGCGTAAACGAATAGAGTCATCCATCAAGGAGTTGGATGAACACCAAAGGTGAAAAGTCATTACATGATTATTCGGGTCCTCTCCCGGTTTACCATCGAATTTAGGGATATCGGATGGTAGTTTGGCCGGTATGGTGGGCCATTGAGGAAAGTGACAGATCAGATCATTTAAAATCCTCGACAGATCCAGGAGGTCCAGGGTGGCTAAGAAAGGTAACTGTCTATTCACATGCGGGTACTGGTGACTTTGGGGAGGGAGTCCCATCGGTAAACCAGTGGGACCATAAGTAGTTTACATATAATGAGAAGATCTGGGCCGATTCGGTTGTTGGTGTGGAAAAAAGTAATTCATAGGGTTGTACACTTGAACAGGGGCATGGGGTGGAGGGGCGTGGGGTGGAGTATTCGAGCCCTAAATAGGATTAGACATACCTAGATAGGGTTGGCCTGTACTAGGGGGTATGAAGGAACTATGTTGCCCCCCAGTCGATAGAGGATTATGTTGTATAAGATAATTCCAATACTGGGCCAAGGATGGAGGTATGTTTTGTCCATAGGGTGGGGTCAGTGGGGGTTTCCCTCCAATCGGGGGTTGTGTCCTGGTTGGGATTTTTCCTGCAAAAGAGGGTTGAGTCTGTCTTACTTGGTGAAATTATCCACCAACAGGAATCTGTTAATTAGGTGTGAAAGACGGGATATTGCCACTAGGATCAGTGCCTCCGATAGAGGATGGAAGAGGTCCTCTGAAAGGGGGTGGAGGAAGTGTCAGAATGAAACCAGGAAGATGGTTCCCAGAAGGAGTGGAACTGCCAGGGGTCCCGGATGAGATTGGTGATGGAGTGGGAATAGAAGCATTCAACGCATGATATCCGAGTGGAAGTGGTGGGGTGTTTTTGGGTGAAAGCGGTGTGCCAATGGGGGCTTAGCCAGTTGTTGTAATCCTGGTGTGAGGATTCATAGTATCTAGGACCATTGTGTAATGGACCGTTTCTAGAGGGATAGTCAAGATGTGGTCAGCTGGCGGAGTGTCTGAACCAGGGAAATAATAGGCAGTAGTAAAAGGTATTGTGCCTAGATTAGATGTCTTGGGATGCTCAGGGGTGACAGTGATATCAACGCCTGCTCCTGAGCCAAAGAGATCTCATCTAAAAATTCCAGTAGTCCAAAAAGGATCTTGACCCTCAGGTCCTAGGAAAGGTCCGGTTGGTGATCCAGAAGACTGAACAACTAAGTCTCTAGAAGAATTCACTCGCACAATACGTCTCTCGGATTCGAGATGAAGTAGAAAGTCCTCTCGAGAATTGGTGATTCATAATCGTTCTAGAGAGTTAGTTCTTTCCACTTGTGGAGTGGCGACATATTGGACTTCACTCTATTGAGGACAGCCCTCCAGTGAGTTGGTAGGAAATGATTGAGAACCTTCCATATCTTCTGGGGGTAGGCCTTGCATCCTACCTGAACGATGTGGAGGGTCAATTGTGATAGAGTTAGAATCTTACGAAAGAAATTCTATGGCCAACTTCGGTAAACAAATAGCATGCACTAGTAAAATCTAGGAAGCAAAACCTGTCAAACAGGACCTTCCAATTCCGAAGTCACTAGTTGGTGATGAAATCCAACGTCGCGACGATGAGACAAGAAGGGGTTGGGCAAGGGTGGAAAAGTTACGTTGATGACCTGCTTCACGGACTTACACCCTGGTTGAAGCTCCAACACATAATCGTGGGTATACCCTCCAAGGAGCCCGAGTGAGTTTGGCCAACGTCGATTCCAGGTACCGTGAAGACTTGCCCCTTCACAGTCACCTTGTGTAAGACCCTAAGAAGATAGGCTACTGAGGTTACCACCAACAACACTAATGCATGGGGGAACAATCGACAGTTCGATCCACACGCAAGGGCAGGGTATCTAGCTCGAAATCAACTTGAGAGGCTTCCACTCATCATTGTGGGTATAACTTCAAGTGACCCTCATAATAGGTGCAATCTCTACACCGATATCAACAAAGCAGGGTGAGTAACTTTGTCAATCTTGATGCGACGTCGGGTTTGACCCTTGTGTGAGAAGGGCTTCCCAGGACAAAATGTTGTAAATGGAATTTGACACTCCTTATCACAAGATGTTATTGTGTGTTTTGTGCTTTGGAGAGTGTGTCTCACTGCCTATTCCAAAGCTCTAGCCTAGCTAATGTTGGTGTAAAAGAGTCCTAGAAAAAGTTACTAGTTGAATTTTAAAATTTCGCAATGTTATTAAAGGTTGTTGTTACTCAAAAGGAGGCAGAAATGAAACCGATGTTGTGTGAGACTCTAACCCAAAAATGCATAAATAGGAATGAATGATACAAATTTTGCATTCGATGAATCCTATCTATAGGAGGGAAAGAGGAGTTTTCTGGAACAATACAAACTACGATGTATGATCTTCTTTAAAATGTAATATCAATCAATCATGAACAATGCAAATTCTCTATTCGTTCTCTTTCAATACTTGAATGCCACTATTTTCGAATAAAAAGTTGCTTAAAAAGAGAAAATTTCTTCAATTTTCATTAGAAACCAAACAACAATGGTGGAACTAAGAAAAAACAAGCAACCAACGAAAAAGAAATAGCCAACAAACACCCAAACTAATCTTTCAATGAAGACAAAAATGACAAACTGACAAGACCTATCTCTTCAAATGCACATGGGTAGCAATTTTCCAAGTAATGAGCAATAGAAAAAGACAATTAATCTCAACTTTTAAACCAATCACAGGCTCCCAACCCAACAAGCACTCGGATTTCAAAATCGGAGATTATATCCTTGTTGCAAAAAGGTCAAGAGGTAAAAATTGAGAAAAATGAACAAGAAGAGATTTCGATTTTCGAAGACTAATCATTCATGAAATCTGAAGTCAATAAACATGCAATCACTCGCCAGAGAAGTTCTTCCTAGACACACAAAGAAATCTGGGCATTTGAGGACACAAAAAAAACTCAATCCAAAAATTTGCAAGTGGGTTCGCAGGCTGACAGTGGAGCACAGTGTGAGAATAAAGGATTCTCGCAGGCTAGACACAGGCAGAGTGTGAGAAGTTTGCACTGGACTGAACACTAGGGTGTGAACTCAAGTGATTCTTGCAGGCTACAAAAGAGTGAAGTGCGAGAAGGTCTATAAACAAGAAAAATTTAAAAAAAAGACAAATTTTTTTAGGGAACTTCTGGACCCAAGGAGTCAGTGAGGATCTCCTCAAGACTCAGAGATTGATGGGAATGAAAAATGGTGAATTAAGAGAAAATGGCCAAGGAAACCACCAAAAATGGGTCGTATCCCAAGTGGAGTCACCAATTTTGTTATCGGACAAATCGGTAGGTGCGGACACTAACAGATCTCCCTAGATCCACCTGAATCTAGAACAAAACAGGATAGGACACGACTCTTTCCCTAAGTTGTAGTCATTGAATCTACTAATGAGAAGGAACGAGTGACATACCTTTATATCACTTCCGTAGGTCTCTGTTGTTCCCACTTTGCTCCGGTGCTCTTGGGACTTCAGGTTCAAGACAACACAAACCAACCAAAGTGAAGATAGCAAAGTATATTCAATGTCAACCTAAGCATATGATCAAGGAGTTATGCTATAAAACAAGAGTGGTTTTATGGGAAAGGGACATGTCATTGTATTATATTAAATGAAAGTAGAATATACAACCTGATCACCTTGATGTCGCAAGCTTCCTTTCAGTGACCCTTGGTTCCAACACACACACTTTCTATGTACTTGCATGACGAAGGTCCAATACTTCTTGATAGACCAAATAGAGCCTTCAAGCTTCTGTCCAAGCAGGGTTCTTCACACAATTCTTTCACCAATTCTTCATTCAATCTTGTTTAACCTTTTTCATGAGAAACCTATCAATATATAGGTGAAGGAGAGATGGTTAAATGGATGAGGATGATCCCACCATATCTGTGAATTCAATAGAATGACAACCATGCGAATGCCAGCTCACTTTCTAGAAGATTCCCTTCTAGAACCTTCGGGACCTTTTCTCCCTTCCAAGCTTAAAAACAAGTTCACACCCTATATATGGAGCAGCCTGCAAACAGTGTGCACCCTAGGTGTGGGTGGCCTGCGAGAATATGGCATTCTTGCACCCTGTACCATAGGCAGCCTGCGAACCCATCTTAAACATATGTTTTTGGAAGAAGACATGAGCCACTTTTCTCAAGCAAAAAGTCCTTGTTGGGAGCCTGAATACATCACTGTTGAGACAACACCAGAGTGACCAAAATCATGTGTAACACACACATTAGAAGGAATTTGGTTAGTGAGAAGGTGACTCTGTTCCAGGTTTTTAGTTGTTTTTGCCATAGCATCTGCCTCTGAGTTTTTCTTTCACAAAATGTGGAAGAATCCCAAGCGCGTGAACTTTTTCCTAAGCGAATTGACAGCTGAGGATATGCTTTTGAGTGGGTATTTTGTCGATCTAGACATACCCCGAAGTTCCTTTATGATTATTTTGGAGTCCCCCAACACAGTTAGAATTTGAATATTCAACTTCTGGGCAAGCTTAAGTCCCATGTAGGCTGCGAGGATCTCTGCTTTATTGTTTGATGTCTTCCCCAAACCCCAGGAGTAATCGATTATTTTTTTCCCCTCGGAATCATAGATGACTCCCCCCGCACCTGCCACCCCTGACAAACTTAAATGTTTACCTAAAAGGCTTGATAGACTTAAATGTTTACTTAACAGGCCTGTTACAATACATTTTTTTGCGGTTTTTTTTTATATGCAATGTTCTCTGCAGTCAATTTCAGCAATATTGTTCTTCAGTGGAATTGTTGGTTCACTGGTTCATGCTTGCTTCTTTCATGTTCACTGATTTCTTATTTTCTTGTTGTTGTTGTTCTTGTTTGCTTGTTGGTCTTGTTGCAGTTTGCATGCTTGGGGTTCTGCAACTGCGATTGGAACTGCCCTTCTGTCGTTTCCCATTGACGGGCGGTTTTGGGTGTCGTGTTTAGCTTTGCTTGCTATTTGCAATTTGCAGGTGGGAAATTTCACTGTTGGGGATGCCTGAGTTGAAATCATATTGAAGAACATCTTTGTATGTGAGTAGAAAATACGATTTCCTTTTGCGATGCGTCACTGTGGTTGTGACAGAGGTAGGTTCTGTTTCCAACATTGGCCTTCTGTCGTTCACCGTTGATGGGTGGGTTTGGGTGCTATGATTAGCTTCACTTGCTATCTGTAGTTTGTAGGTGGGAACTTTGACTGTTGGGGATGCCTGGGTCAAAATCCTCTTGCAAAACATCTTTGTATGTGAGGAGAAAATAAGATTCCCTTTTCCTATGCGTTGTTGTGGCTCTGATGGAGGCAGGTTTTGGGTCGAAACATTGGCGATCAGGAGGGAGGGAAGTGGGACTATAGCAATTATTTTTCCTTTGATTCTACATTAGTTTATTGTTGACTTTAAATTTATGTGCTATATCCAATGTATAACATAGGAAATCAATATATGTATTTTTTTTAATAATCAAAAAATATATTTTTCTAAAATTTAATTGGCTAATATCTTTGAAGTGTTATTGCAGGCTTCATGTCATTCAATATATAGGGAGCATGCTATTTGCATGTCTTTATTAGGCCAACTATACTGCACTGCAAAAATCTTATCTATTGCATGTGTTGTAGAACTGATTTCCCTCAGGAGACTCGAGGCACATCAAGTCCTAGGTACCTACGTTCCTCATCCCCTTCTCGATATCCGCTCATACGTATGTCAATCCCTCCTCCGATTGACCAATCTACATTATGCGTCATCGAGTACAACAAGAGTTGTTTTTGTTTGGGTGCATGTTTACATATTGAGACTTGAATCTACTTTTACTAGATTATTAAAAGTTCTTCTTAACTTTTAATAATCTATTACTAGAGTTCATTAGAACTGCGACTGTATTAAAAGTTTTTCTTAATATTAACATGTATTAAAAGTTCTTCTTAACTTTATGTATTAGAGTTCATTAGATTATTAGATTTTAATTTTTATTTAATTTTAATCCATTTTTAACTTTAAAATATCTATCCCGAAAATTAAAATGGTTTTTCTAGACTTTTTTTAAAGAATTTAATCTTAAATAAATTCCAAATTAAAAAAATATATAAAAGAAAAACATCCAGAAATTCTTAGACTCTTTTTTAAGTATATTTAGATCAAATAAATTATAAATTTATAATTATTAAGAAAACTTGGAAAATAATTCATTCTTAAAAGTAATTGAAAATTACCATCGAGGTCAAGGAGGTTTCAACACTTAACAAACAACCCTCAATTATTATCTTTTGACAAAAAATATTCATTACTCGTGCATTTAGTTATATTAAGTTTCATTGTTCAACATGTATTTCCCAACTAACTCGGCAGGGATTGAGTTGCCATGCAACCCTTGTTTATTCTTACATTAACCTATTATTTATCCAAAAGAGTTCTAACATTAACCTATTATTATTTATACTGCGTTTATTTTTGGCATGTTTTTTCTTTATTACTGACCATTCTCACTTATCAGTTATAATAGTACAAAGAACAATGAAATCCACTTATACATAAAAAATTTGGGCAATAATACATTAACCTATTATTTATTCGACAGAGTTCTAACATTAATATATTATTATTAGTCCTTGCCAAAGGCGCAGAGAGACTATAACGATCGATAATTTGTTGACTTCATATTAGTTTGTCATTTCACCACAAATATTTGCATAATATTTATTGTTGGAACTGGGGAACTAAAAACATTGATTTTTATATAATAAAAAATACCATATGTGTTGTGATCTGATTGGATACCAGATTGGAGGTCTTATTCCGGCTTCGCTATTCTCAATGTTTGATATGTTAGCATATCCAAATTTTTTTGATCATATACTGTATTTCTGAGTTGTTTTTTTTTTCTTGAAATGTTTGGATATCCAAAGTTTTGAAGATAGATAGTCAGTTTTTTATAAGTTGACTACATATTAGTTTGTCCTTTGAATATATATATTTTTTTACATAGCCTCTACTGTTCGAACTATTGTTACTAATATTTTTTTATTATTTTTATAAAATAATAAAATAAATGTTTTTTCACACATAAGAGATCTGCCACACTGCAATCTTTCTTAAATTTTTACAGAGCAGTTCTAACAGACTTAATTTTATTTTTTTTAACAGAAACGAGTGTTTTATGTATTATAAAAAATTTCCAGAATTACAAAAAGAGACAGGCTGCAGGGTTCTACCCTTCTGCTAATTCCATTATTACAAATGGGCCTTTCTATGCCAGTATGGAAAATGGCCATTGTACTATCTGGACTACAAACTTGCCATGTGAAAATGGATATAAAGCTATTCAGAAAAAAACAGAAATTTGCATTTCATGGAAGACTTGAGCTAAGTGTGGGATGGGCCTGGATCGTCTTGGTATGATGCTCGGTTCTCCTCTGCTTGGTTCGCTTCCCCTTGATTTGGATCTTGATTATCCCCTTCCTAGACACGATCAGAGAAACCAGGAGCCATTGGAACGTGTTGATCATTACTGGCCACCGAGTGAAAAGTTGAAGGAAGCCAAGATTCATCCGTGCCTGCTGAGCGGGCTTGTTGCTGAGGGTTGCCCAAGCGTTGGGTGATTTCTCCTATTTGTCTCATGTTGCGGTTAAATCCCCTAAGAAAAATAGCCAGTTCCTGATTATGTCTGGTTTCCAATTGTTGCATTTGATTTTGAACTTCAGTCATATTATCTTGAATTGCTCGATTTTCCTGCTGCAATTCTCGGCGTCTCGATTCTGAACGTTCCTCCATGCACCGAAACTTAGTCCGCAGACCATGAAATTGATCCCGCATGTCTTCCAAAGCGCAGGCTGGGCAAGTACATGGATCTCTGGGTCTGCATTGCATGGTAATACAATGCGCAAGGAGTGCACAGAGGTTGTACAGGGGGTTGTCGAGAGGGGAAAGCTGAGGAAGAAGTTTAGAGCCGTGAGGGTAACTGGGCTTGGTGGGTGATCGAAACAGGAGAGAATGACTACATAAGGGCCTTGACATGTCGTTATAAGCTGGAGGATTCATCATTACCAACAAGCTAGAGAGAAGGTTCAACAGGTAAGGGAGTCGAGCTGAGGCAGGAGGAAAGCAGTTGATCGTCTAGTGCCTGATACAAAGATCCAGGTTATAAAGGTAG
>ML789902.1:148812-168987 GCA_009831015.1 Picea engelmannii | reverse complement strand
GTTAGTTAAGATCTACTTGGTCTAATATGTCGTTAGGTAAAAGTGTGTTTCTTTAGTATGCATTAGTATGCATTTGCAGTTAGGAAATCTGACGGTCACGATATGTTCCCGACATAGAGTGATCCGACGGTTCATACTCTCCTTGATCTTAATGACCATTGATCCATGGCTTAACACCCGATTGGTCCATGATCTCTATTTAAAGAGCATGGAGGGTCATTTGTCGATGATCGATTGTGAGAAACTCTCTTGTAAAATATCTCTGTAATCTTTTTATTTGCATTAATAAATTGCTCCAATTGGCCGCGTTGGCTGGGGCCGTGGATGTTTCCCCATAGGGGTTTTACCACGTGAAAACATCGGTGTGTTGATTTTTGATCTGGTTATGTGAGTGGTTACTGAAGGTGTTCGTCCTCTGTTGGAATACCTATGTTGTCGAACACTATGTACTTCAACAGAGGAACATTTTGTAGCTACCTTGGACGTCCCTTCCAATTTACAGTAATAAAACAAAGAAGTTGAACATACAAATCTTCAAGCAGGCTTTTCAACTAAACAGATGATCGAATGCAGGGAGAATAGCGGTCAAAAACATACTTGAATTTCTTTTTTGTCTCGTCTTTTGTTGCCTAACATGATTTGTTTCCCCCAAAGATGACGTCATATAAAACCACTCCCTCGTCTTTGAATTGGGCCTGAATCACATTTCTAAGTTGTCTCTGATGTCAATGATCAGGAACATTACAAAGAACCTTAAACCCCAAGATTTTGACGACAGAGGGAAATTAACACTTAGCAAAGTATGGAATGTTCAATAAATCAACCAATGCAGGCATGCCATATATACAAGAGACAAGCTATTCAAAAAGCTGGGATAGATCTAGTTGGCAGCACCAATGAAGTCCATCACCCGAAATTGATATTCAACTCGTTGTTTTTTACGAATCAAGCATTTCATCGTCAAGTTGAAATCTATAAAAGACAGTCCAGAAGCTCCATTATTGTACATATTTTTTTTTTTGGGGTCGGCAAGAGGCCAAATCACAGTCATTGTAACAAATAATCTCAGCTGTATTTTGTAACACAACTTATTTGAATATATAATATTTGCGGATTTTTTTATGGTGTTTTCCAATCTCTGGTATTGCTTTTTATTTTATTTTGTACCCTTTTTTTGTGTCATTAAACATGGACGACAAGATTTTGTTTCTGCTACCCAACACTTCGATTTAAATAAATGCTACTCTGTTCATTCCTTACATTTTACATGGAAGAATAATTTGTCATGTGCTATACTTATGTGGCACCCACCCTATACTTAAAGAAAGAAATGGAAGGACCTGTTCTGCTTTCATTCTTCGGGGTCCCGTAAATAGAATGAATTAATTACTATTACAAGGCAAATCAAGTGTTGACGTCATGTTCTTGTTCAATAATTTCCATATATTACAACTTCTTCTATTTGATGATATCCATGCATATACAAAATTGTTGCGTCATATATATATATATATATATATATATATATATATTCTTTTTTTTTTCTATTGCTTATTGGTTTCAACGAAATTTGCAAACCGAATAACATCCTACAAATTGGAAGATGATTTACATTTGAACCACAAATAATCTACAAATATATATTAATATGAATACTATTGGAATAAATATAAAAACTCTCTTGGCTAGTAATTAGCCAATTATCTGACCACCGGGTCCTGGGTTTGCGGTATCCAACACTTGTGTCCCCTGTTCTGTCATATACATCTTGCAGCCAAAGAACTTCCATGATCTGCATTTTATGCTTTTACTAGTGAGAACTCAGTAGACGTTCGAAAAGATTGGCATTAATAAACGAACAATAGATTTTCTTCTGTGAGATAGTTAGCCCTTTTCCCCTTTTCTTCCTGTCTCTTATCGTTTTCTGGTTATATACTTAGTTGGCTTTCTAAGATCACAGGCTACAAGGTTGGCAGAATGACATATATTCATCTCCATCTATATCCTCACATGACGAATCCGACCGACCGTTGTTCCTTTCCATACTTAGCCAATTTTATGGCCACGGTTGCCGGGTTGGCGCTTTCAAAATCTGTTGCTTCTTGTTCCGTGATATACATCTTGCACTCAAAAGTTTTGTGATCTAAAATTCCACCGCGGACTCCTCGAACTCACAAGATCTCTCAAAGTATCTGTCACTGCCTTCCATCCCAACTAACTTCGCGTCCTTCCTAATATACATTAATTATGGTCTTACTAGTGACAACTGGACACACTAGTATGAAACAATTGGCACTCGGACCTCCGCCACATACAAATTGTCTGCCAAACTCCTACATCATCCCGTCTTCCGCGTTACACATTATGCATTCAGATGTTGTGAGCGATACAATTTGACCATCGGGGTCTAACGTCTTCTGGGGTGACCTTGTGACCCTATTTTGGATCCTCGCATTGGCGGGTTCACAAAATCTCCAATTCCTGGTCATTGTTTCATGTTTTGCCCATCGTCGTACTTCTTTCCAAATATGCAACACCAAATGGTTAATACTAAAATGCCATCATGCAACAACCATAAATATCGTCATTAATAAGAAAACGTCTCGAGGACTAACCATCCCTACAAAACTTGTCCAGAAACATGCAAAGAAGATCTTCCGAGGTAATGGAAGAGCTATTACAGATTTCAATATATTAGCGAAAACAAGTCCGGGTCAGCATTTCCCTATTCCATACTTGGACACTTTTTCGATTGCGGGTTCCCGGATTTACGGCCTCAAAATTGTGTTTCGAATCTTCCATGACTTGCAAATAGTGCCCAGAGTTCCGTGATATACAATTTGTCCGCTGGAATGCCCTGTCACGAGCTCAGCGATCCACTGTTTTTTTTTTCTTTCTATTGCTTATGGATTTCAACGAAATTTGTGAACTGTCCTGGATTCACATATTGGCAGATGCTTATCTTTATCTATATCTTCACACCATGAGCCCGATCGATCGCGGTCCCTTTCAATACTTAGCCAATTATCTAACCACCGGGTCCCGGGTTTGCGGTGTCCAACACTTATGTCCCCTGTTCCTTCATATACATCTTGCACCCAAAGAACTTCTGTGATTTTCAATTTATGCTTTTACTAGTAATAACTCACCAGGGGTTCAAAAATATTGGCATTAATAAATGGACAGTAGATACTCTACTGTGAGATACTTAGCCATTTTTCCCTTTTCTTCTTCCTGTCTATTATCTCTTTCTGGTTATATACTTAGTCGTCTTTCTATGATCACGGGTTCCAGCGTTGGCGGGTTGACATATCTTCATCTCCATCTATATCCTCACATGATGAATCCAACCGACCGTTGTTCCTTTCCATACTTAGCCAATTTTATGGCCACGGTTGTCAGGTTGCCGCTTTCAAACTCTGTTTCTTATTGTTCCGTGATATACATATTGCACTCAAAACTTTCGTGATCTACGATTCCACCGCAGACTCCTCGAACTCGCAATATTCACTCTACCAAGTGTCACAAGTGTTTCAAAGTATATGTCCCTGCTTTCCATCCCCACTAACTTCACGTCCTTCCTAATATACATTAATTATGGTCTTACTATTGACAACTGAACACACTAGTACGAAAAAATTGGCACCCGGACGTCCGCCATATACAAATTGAATGCCAGACTTTGACATCGTCCCCTCTTCCATGTTACAGATTATGCATTCAAATGTTCTAAGAGATACAATTTGACCGTTGGCTCCTCACGTCTTCTGGGGAGACCTTGTCACCATATTTCAGATCCTCATGTTGGTGGGTTCACGAAATCTCCAATTCCTAGACATTGTTTCCTATTCTGGCCATCCTCGTACTTCTTTCCAAATATGCAACACCAAAGGTTTAATACTAAAATGCCATCATGCAACAACCGTAAAGAACGTCATTAATATGAAAAAAATTCTCTAGGTCTAACCATCCCTACATAACTTGTCCAGAAACATGCAAAGAAGATATTGCCAGGTAATGGCAAAGCTATTACAAATTTCAATATATTAGCAAAAACAAGTCCGGGCCAACGTTTCCCTATTCAATACTTGGACACTTTTTCGATTGCGAGTTCTCGGATTGACGGCCTCGAAATTGTGTTTCGAATATCCGACGACTTGCAAACAGTGCCTGGAGTTCCACGATATACAATTTGTCCGCTGGAATGCCCCGTCATGAGCTTAACCGTCCGTCATTCATTTCAATACTTAGCCCCAGGTTGGTTGTATCTCCATGGCATTGTACATGTGCTATGTATCGAGTCTGCCCTGCCCTTTCCCTGTTTCATACTTACACATTTTTTTGATTGCGGGTTGTTGGACTGGCGGGCTCAGGATTGTGTTTCCAATGTTCCACGACTAGCAAACAATACCCACAGTTCCGCGATATACAATTTGTCCGCAGGAATGCATCATCATGCCCTCTTCCATGTTACATGTTATGTAGTCAACACTCTCGAGAGATACAATTTGACCCTGGGCCCCCCACTTACGTTGGTTGTATCTTGTAGCCCTATTATGAAGCATCGCCAACTGCTTTCGATAATTAGCGATTCCTTGTCCTTGCCACCTTCATACTCTCTGGAAATGCAATTAGCAAGCTTTAATGCTAGCACTTCAACGTGCGTGAACCTTAAACATGTCATTAATGAGCGAAAGGGTCTGACATACAAATTGACCGTCGAACACCCATATCATCCCCTCTTCCGTGGTACACATTTTTCAGTCATGGAGTTCTGTGATATACAATTTGACCCTCGGGAAGTCACGTCTCTTGGGGAACCATTGTCACCCTAAGTCTGAAGCCCATTCAACGGCTTTCCATACTTGCACATTTCATAGAATCTCTTTCGTGGTTCCTCGGGTTGGCGGGTTCACGAAATCTCCAATTCTTAGTCACTGTTTACTGTACTCGATCAAGGTTCAATGGGATATATATTACAAGTTTCAATTTATTGGTGAAAATGAATCCGCCCACTAGTTTCTCTATTCCATACTTGAACCACTTTTTCGATTGCGAGTTCCTGGATAGGCGGCTCACATTTTCACCTCCATTGTTCTGTGTCTCGCAAACATTACCTAGACTTCCGCGATATACAAATAGACCTCTGGACTGTTCTATCATGTTCTCTCTAAGACATACAATTTGACCCTCGCGCCCTCACCTCCAACGGTTGTCCCTTGTAACCCTTTTTTGAAACCCTCCCGACCGCTTTCAATAATTAGACACTCCTTAATTGTTCTTTCTCGTCCCTGGGACCTTCATACTTATTTCTTAATATCCAATTAGTAACCTTTCATGCTAACAAATCACCATGCAGAAACTGTCAAAATTCTCATTAATGAGCGAAACGCTCGAGGAGATCTCCCATTAATAAGCATTAAACCAATATCTGTGCATAGTTATATTGTCTCTTCCGATTGTTCATCTCAAACACAGGTCGTCGCGTTAGCCTGTTCAGGAAATCTCCAATGCTTAATTTCTCATTGTCGTGTCTGCCATGTTCACACTTCTATGTATGCAATTACTAGTCTTTAATCCTAACAACGCATCATGCAACAACCATTGAAATTTTCATTAATGAGCGAAAGTCTCGAGGAAATCTCTCGTTCGCACACATTGGACCAAGATTTGCGCAACTTTATATTATCCCTTCCAACTCTTCATTTCAAACATCGTCTGGAGAAAACACATGTTCTTGTAAACTTATGGCAGCAAGTCGATAACAGTTTTGTGGAGATATAGTCAATATCTTTGGACATGAGGACCAAAACTTCCAGTGGTCCAGGGCATACTCTTACTATTCATCCCGTTCCGCCTAGAACGAAGTGATTTGGACCTCTGGAATCGCTCGTGCAGGTTGCTTCCCTGAGGTTTTTGACTGTAAGGAGTTGGTCTCTTGGTGTGCCGAAAAATATATTTCAAGCCAAAGAATTATTCCACTGCGCGACCATTCTCCTGTTTCTTTTTCACCTCAGGTCTTCCGCAAGATGTTAAAATTGTCGGAGCCAACATTGACCTTTAAAGGACAAGAATGCAAGTAGTTCCTAGAAAAACATGATAGCGGGTTGGATATATTATCCGAGTTCCTCGAAGAGCCAACAATAGTTCTTGAAGATATCACAAAGTTGCAGGTAAGTTCCTTTAGAAATCCATTCCGAGAAATTGCTTGGTTGTTTACAAGAATAACGGGACAAGAATCCTCGGCAAGCGTTTCCCGTATGGTTATTTATATTTCGTACTTCACAGTCAAGGAACAATTCATTTTCAATTGGGGGAAGCTAATTTCCATTGAAATATGTTCCCAGCTGTCACGATTCAAAGAATCGAATAAATTTTACATGTCTTCCTACTTGATTTTCGCAATAGTGCATTGCTGTCCGTTTCCAAAACTGTCTCTTTCCAAGAAAATAAACTATGAATTCGATCTAGTAACATTCTGGTACCAGGCCCTCTGGAGACACAAAGCCTCCCATTGTTTTTATGAGGTTTTTAATGGCTTTGTCTCAGTTTTCAAAGATTTGTTGTTAGGAAAGGATGCTCCCCAAATGTCTGTCCAGGCAACCAAGTTTTTGAACAAGAAGGGAACACTTGAACAAAAGGAAAATCACAATGTGCTAATGCTCTTTGGCTCCATGGAAAATCCTTCTTTCCTTCCATGCCACGTCATGGATAAGATGTTTGTTACAGAAATAGCAAGGCAATACAAACACTGGTTGCATTTTTTCCATGACAAGAAAAAAAAAACAGTTCATTCCTCTGCCCTGGAAGGTCGGGGACTTCGTATGCAGAAACATCAACAACATTGACGATTTCGCAAGCCATTTCAAGAACTTGAACTTGGCATATGCTGAAAGGCTAAAAGGGTTCGAACCTAATGGGATTTTTCGAGAGCATTTACTATCAGATGGCTTTAGCAGCTCTTTTATTAATAGACGCCTGGTCGAAGACAGAGACAGTGACGAAAACACTCTTGCTTCTGAGGATTGTGACGTAGAGACATTGCAAAGTGAAACTGAGTTGTACAGACAACAGGGAAAAGTATCCGGCGAGAAGAATGTCCAGTCCCCCGCCAACACTCCCAAGAGCATGACATCACGGAGCATCGCTTCAACGAACCACCCCAGTAAGAAAGCAACCCAGAAATATTCAAACGGAGGAGGAGATAAGAACCCTCCTCGCACAAAAATTGATAGTTCTCACAAAGTTCCCCTGACGAAGAAAAGAAAAAACATTGTAGGGCAGGGGGACAAACCCGAAATTGAAAGTGAGCAGATGCAACTTGAAGAAGTTGAAATTGAGCACATGCACAAAGTTGGCCCATCCATAGACGCCATGCACCATAGTTCCGCAATTGAAATAGCTGAGACCGACATTTTTGACGAAGATGAATCCATCGTATTTCAGAGCACTGTTTTTGACAGCCAATCTAAAAATATGGTCATTGAAAAGAGAGATGTAACAAATAAGAAAGAAAAATCTCGTACAGAGATTAATTTTAGGAAAATGCAGCCGTCCCAAATCTCCCTATTTCACCGCGTAACCAGTGATTCTCTTGATGATTCCATTGGAGGAATTGAAGCGGAAAATGCCAGACTGAATGACCGCGTCAAGGAATTGGAGGAGGATTTCATTGCTACCCCTGACTTTGCCAGTCCTTTAGCAAAAACCGTGCCTACTACCCCTACAACCAAGTTAAAAGGATCCTCTAGCTTCCTTGCATCGTGTAGAACCATTGTAGAGAATAACATCAAGAAAAGAATGCAGCTAGTTACTGAAGCCTGCGAAACATCACAAAATATAGTTTCCTTTCGAAATAGGGCAAATGATTTGCACGAACATTTGCAGACAAATTTAAAAGATGATCAACGTTTCTATGAACATATACTGACCCCTTTTGCCAACCATGCCATCAACAACTCGGATCTGAAAAGAAGGCAAGAGGGTCTCCCCTCCCCAAAGCGCACCAAAAAAGTAAAAGGATGTTGGCAAAAGAAAATTAAGAACTTGCAGCTCATTGTCGAATCATGTGAACAAGCCATATCCAAAAAAGAAGAATTATTCAGTAACCTGAACCAAATAGACTTAGCTGGGAGTACCAACGAGATTCAAGACCCAAACTTGATCCTCAAATCCTTGTCAATGACCAAAGAAGCCTTCGATGAACAACTTGATATTTTAAAGGGGTTGTCTTTTGAAACGTTTTACGGCATAGTTGAATATCGTGTAGATGAGAACGAGAACTGGCTATTGGACTATTCGGCACACAATGAAGAAATTGAACAGGCACTATATAGTATTTCTATGGATCTAAGGAAATTAGAAAACGAGCTTCTCGACATAGAAATCCAGGATGAAATCAAC
Organism: Picea engelmannii; assembly: GCA_009831015.1. Taxonomy (NCBI): domain Eukaryota; kingdom Viridiplantae; phylum Streptophyta; class Pinopsida; order Pinales; family Pinaceae; genus Picea; species Picea engelmannii. The sequence goes on along the minus strand of ML789902.1, from coordinate 160,584 downwards.
GTCGCCCCCATGAGAAGCTACATTGAAGAATGGTTCAAACGGAGAATGGACATGCTCATCGACGAAGGGCAACAACCAGTTGGCATGACTCCAGCGACCATCGACGACACCAACAAAAACGCATAGGCTTCATAGTAAGTCTATACTGATGTCATCGTGTTTTCTTTATCAATCCAGTTATTATACCTCTTTAAATAAAAATCTCTAACCAAAGAATAATAACTTCCAATTTCTTTTTTTTAGGTCTTCCTCTCTACCGTCACAGATTTCTTCTTTCTACAGTCCTAATTCTTGTAATTATTTCTTTTATGGTCCGCGAAAGCCCCAATCCCAGTCTATATGAAAAACGCATTTAAATTTCCAGAAATATGGAACAGATTCCATAAATATGTAACAAACATTATTAATTTTTGATAAATTTCAAAGAAAACTAATTCGGAAATGCTAATTTTTTTTTCCTTCAACTATGATGGATGTCACGAAATTGTGTTTATTATTTTTGAATGTTAATGTGTGTGTTTCCTGTTTCTTTTTTCTAGGAACATTTGTTGCAAGATATTATTAATATTTGATAGATTTCGAAGAAAACAAATTCGGAAATGTTAAATTTTTTTGCCTTCAACTATGCTGGATGTCAGGAAATTGTGTTTATTATATTTGAATGTTTAATATCTGTGCTTCTTGGTCCCTTTTTCCAAGAACCTTTCTTGCAAGTCATTTAGACAGAAATTTTCTAAGTCCCATGTTTGAACTATACACACCCCAGGAAAAAAATGCCTCGTTCGCATATTAACCTTAGAGGGTCATCTACAAGCCAAATGTCTTTTCGTTGACCAGTGACACGCTGACACAAAGTCATCCTTTGCATGGATACCACATGTACTTCAAGCTGCTTCCCACGTGTTTGTACTCAATCCCACCATAACAGTGCATTTATTCCCATTCCAATTTGACAGAGACTACACTGCCATGCAACACTTATTTATCCCACATCTATTTTTGGCACACTTTTCTTTATTACTAACCATTCTCACTTATGAATTATAATAGTACAAAGAACCATGAAATCCACTTGCCAGATACATACAAATTTTGGAAAATAATACATTAACCTATTATTTATTCCGCAGAATTCTAACATTAACCTATTATTATTTATCGTGCGTCTATTTTTGACATGCTTTTCTTATTTTCTTATTTGATTGGGCGATTATTGCCCAATCAAATATGTCGTAACACAATGGATTAAATCTCTTTCAAAATACATAGAATTTTGGATAATTAATGCCCAGTCAAATATGTTCAGGGCGACAACAGCGCATGTTGCATCGTGTACGAAGTGGTCGGATCCGAATGAACTAAACCATGTTTTATATTTAAAACCTACAGGCAAATATTTTTTACAAGTCACTTCGTACATTTTATATTTAAAACCTACAGTCAAATATGTTTTGAAAATGAAAATACAAAATATATTTAAAACCTACAGTCAAATATGTCTTGAAAATGAAAATACGTCCCACAGGTCGTCAAATTACGGGGTTGATGTGCAAAGGACAATGCCGTGTAAGTAACGCAGCCGAATCAGATGGAATTTGACGGGCAAATTGCCCGTCACGGGCCAATTTGACCATCAAATACGGTTAAAAAGCTCAGAAAACCGTCAACTTTTTCCTTTTAAACGGCCATGAGAATAGTAGAAACCGTTAAATTTGACGGGTTTTAACAATTTGAAATTCCAACCCTGCTTAATCCGACAAATTGTCTCATCAACTTCAATCGTTTCTTCCGACATATATATTGGAGTGCAGAGATATGTGATTCTACAACTAATATGAAAATATATTACATTCACCGAGAAACCAAATGAATGTGTTCCCCTCGCTTTTTATAGGTAAATAAAACGCTTTAACCCCGATCCTCTACTTAGGGAAATTAAGACTGTTAGACCCGACGCGTAGATCATTATATGTATGAGATGACACGTGTTTGTTCTATATACGAGATATAATTGCAAGAGAGGGGAAACCACAGCTTTGACCCTGCAACTAATATGAAAAAAAATTACATTCACCGAATACAATCTGAACCGCTAGTTGTATACAATTAAAGTCCCATTGTAAAGAAATGGTCTTTGTCGGCCACTGCCCAATAAAATGGTCTTTGTACACCCATGGACTGCAGTGTACAAAGTATGGAGTGCAAGCAAACGACAAGATTCTCTGCCGTGTGAGGCACGCCAACTTAAAGGCAGCTTCGAAGTTTGGGCTCACATGTCTTATTAGCTTTCACATGGACTGCACAGGTATTAAAAAACAATGCTTTTTTAAGTGCATTCACATGGAGTGCAGAGGTATACTGAGTATGGACTGCAAGTAGAGGACAAGATGCAACGCTAAATCCGACAAATTGTCTCATGAGTCGTCAACCTCAATCGTTTCTTCGTGCAGAAACAAATATATAGACGTTAAACCCCTCAGCCCTAGTTTAGGTGCATTCTGCAACTAATATGAAAGTTTTTTTTTTCCATGAAAAAATTCCCTCAAATTTATAAAGAGTATAAATCCATTTACAGTCCAGACCTCGGCTGAAAAGCGAGCAAGGTCGATCAATATATGACTCAAATAACAAAGTTAAGGAGTACAGTGGCTACAGTAAAGAGAGGTAGCGGGAGAAAAGCTCGCTGCTAGGAAAGGAGAGTGAAGCACATCTAACAAAGCATTGGATGAAACAAGAAAGAAAGAACATATTTATCCTTCAAATAGATTATAGTAGGAGGTGGGGCTCTCGACACCTTTATCAACATGATAAACCGAGAGCCTACCAACCACACCTCCTAAGGCCTTCTTCGATAGGACATCTGCAGCAGAGTTTTGTGATCTGGGAATGTGGTGGAACTCGATGGCTGAGAAATTGCTGGACAACTTCAGGGTTCTCTCCTTCCAACCTTCAATGTGGACAGAGTGGAGCTTACTTTGGTGGTTTATCCAGTCAATTATAATCCTCGAATCTCCCAAAACCAGGATATGGTTTAGGGACCAAAACGTGGCAAGTGAGAGCGAAACCCATAAGCCCATGAGTTCGGCTTTGGTGTTTGTTCCCGAGCCACAATTTAAATACCAATTAGTCGTTCTAGACTGGCTGGATCTGAACGTGCCTCCTGCCCCACAGTGAAGGCCGTTCTGTTGTGCAGTTCCATCAAAGCAAATGAGCGTATAGCCCTCTGGTAAGTGTTGGAAGTTTGTGCTGATTTGGACTGGTTTTAAAGTGGACGACCGCCAGTGAAATGAGGAATTTTTTTTATGTAAAACAGCCTGTCGATTTGGAGGCCGGCTCTCAAAAATTTCTTGATTATGTTCAATCCAGATCCACCATACGACGAGTCCAGCCAAAGATAGGGGGTCCGCGCGTGCTAAATGCCACGCCGAGAAGCATTCAATGAGAGACGCACCCTTCCAGTCGGATTGAAGGGAAAAATGTCGAGAGATATCAGTCCAGATCGAAGCAGAGAATGGACAGAAAATTAAGAGATGAGTTAAGTTTTCTGTATCAAGATGGCAAAGAGGGCAGCGGCCGGGGCCCTTCCAGCCTCTTTGTTGAAGCTCTTCCCAAGTAAGAGGCTTATTTTTTAGACAAAGCCAGCAGAATAATCGAATTTTTAGTGGAATCGACCAGGTCCAGATGGATTGTATCCATGGGGGATCAACACTGTCGGTCAAGGGCGGAAGGAGGGCCGAAAAGGCATTTTTAACTGTCAGAAGGCCCGATGCATCTCCCCCGGCCCACAGTAGTTGGTCAGGAGAATCGGTGAGAAATACGCCAGCCGACATCAATGCTGTTGTATAATTGTCCCATTCTGAAGCTAACTGTCCGTGTAGGTGAAGGATGCTGCTATGGATCCAATCATAACGCAGGAGAGGTGATGCAGAGGATCCTTGTGCTTGTGCCAAATTTTGAATATTACAAAAAGAGAGCTGAGTTCTAAGGGCGGGCGAGAGAATGGAGAGATTCTCCAGCCCGAGAACTTTATCCCTACCAATCTGAATATCAGTACCTGTACCAGGCTTCCAGCGAAGCCAATGAAGGACCACCGGAGATGCATTGATCATCCCTTTCCAAAATGATGAGGCACGTCTTAGCTCAAAGGATGGCTTCCGTAACCAATGGAGGAAATGTAAAGAACCAAGGTATTTATCAGTGATGACACGGTGCCAAATGCTGTTGTAGGTGATTGCTCGCCAGAAAGAGCAGGCCAGGAGGGCCGTGTTGAAAACAGTGAGGTTCCTTAGCCCCCAACCCCCATCCTTTCGTGGCTTAGTGATGGATTTCCAGCTGCATAGGTGAAGATGTCTCTTACCAGCATGATCATTCCAGAGAAAATTGATGGAGAGCCTCCGGAGAATAGAAATGATTTTTGCAGGAATACGCGCAAGCGTCATCCAATAAACAACCAACCCCTCGAGCACAGCTTTAACTAGGATGAAGCGCCCCCCAAGGGATAACCATTTGAAACACCAATGACCAATCTTTCTTTGGAACATAGCCACTAGCCAGTTCCAATCAGCAGAAGTGGAGGCCCCCGGCTTCAGCCTAAAGCCCAGGTAAGTGAGACCAAATTTTAAGTCCATAAAAGGAAAGGGGATGGTGTTCTTTAGGATCAAGAGCTCTGCTTATGAAATTCCCCAATAGTGAACCATGGACTTATGAGGATTAATTGATAAACCTGTAACATTGCAAAAGGAATGGAGGATATCAAGGATAAACAACCATTCTGAGCAGTCAGCTTTGGACATCAGGAGGATGTCATCGACAAACATGAGATGTACAATCTTAATGATCTTTGAAACTTTGACCCCGGAGAGCTTAAGATCTGTGATGGCTTTTGTAAGGAGAAGGCTAAGACTTTCCATGATGAGTAGGAAGAGATAAGGTGAGAGGGGGCATCCCTGACGAAGCCCCTTCTCTCTTTTGAAAAATCTCGTTGCCTCCCCATTGACCAGTACCGCATAATTTGCACTAGAAACACATGCCAGAATCCAATCGATGAACAAGACTCCAAACCCTGCTGAATGTAGAATAAGTCTCAGAAATCCCCAGTCAATACTATCAAAGGCCTTCTTTAGATCAATTTTCATAATCAGTGCCTTTTGATTTTTCAGTTTTATGGAGTGTATGCACTCATGGGCCGCTCCTATGGCATCATGGATTCGCCTGCCCTTTAAAAAACCGAGTTGTTCATCAGATAGACCTTTTTCAAGGAAAGGATTCAGGTGGTTTGAGATGACTTTAGATACCAATTTGTAAATAAGGTTGCAGAGTGAAATTGGTCTGTAGTCGTTGAACGAGACAAGATTGTTTTCCTTTGGTATTAAAGCCAGGAAAGTGGAATTGATACAATTCGAGATTTTGCCTTTGATGCGGGAATCTTCAACCAATTGTAGTAGATCTGGGCCAACGAGGTCGAAAAAATGACAGAAGAACTTTGCCGTCCAGCCGTCGGGGCCTGGACTTCTTTGCTTTTTAAAATGAAACAAAATATCTTTAAGCTCCAGGAGAGTAACTTGATTATAAAGTTCAGATGCTTCAGAATCTGTAACCAACTTTGGGTAAAGACTCGCCGTTGATACTTGTTCAGGGAGACTTGGGTGATTTTCCTGTTTGTATAGCTGTTCAAAATAAAAAACGGCCTCATCTTTGATGGCCTCTTGGCCACGAACAGATACATCATTCTGATTTTTGATGGACCAGATTTGTTTTTTTTTCCTATTGTAGCTCGCCTGGGTATGAAAAAATTTTGTATTTGAATCTCCCCATAGAAGCCACGTAGCTCTACTACGGAGTCTCCATGCCTTTTCTTCTTCCCGCATAATGTGCTCTCTGCGCTTTTCAAGAAACTTTAAGGATTCAGAGTCCACTTGTGAGAGGGCAGTAGATGAAGATAGGTGAATGAGCTGTTTAATCTTCGAATCCAAAGAGGAAATGAGAGCCGCCTCAGCCTGTCTCTTTAAAAAAACCCAACGTTTGGTACGAGCCTTTAAAACCTGTAACTTCCAGTGAATACGCACCTGTGGATTGCATTCAGACAGAAATCGTGGGTCTGTCCAAGTCGAATGGACCAGATGAGAATAATCAGCAATTGGGATCCAGTGATGGTTGAATTTAAACGGTGAAGCAATGGGCTGTAAGGGGCAGTTTAATTTCAGAAAGATGGGGGCATGATCTGAATAGAATGGATATTCAACCCACGAGGTGGGAAAGGTAGGAGAACTCATGAAAGATTCTGAGACTAAAAAACGGTCAAGACGACTGGCTATGGCCTCGTCTCCTGTGCGCCCATTTCGCCAAGTGGGAGCAGGTTTAAGCGGCAGAATATCGACCAGGTTCCTGGAAAGGAAGATTTTTCTGAAATATGCTTCATTAGGACCAGACGAATTAGAGCCCCCCCCAACGTTCGTCAGCAGATAATGTGATATTTAAATCGCCACCTAAAATGAGGTTAGGGGTGGAGAGAATACCACTATCTGCAAGAGTCGACCAGAACTGAACCTTGTTTTGACAAGGACCATAAACGTTTAAGAAAGAAATGTCATGATTGGTGGCCAAACAGCGCCCCCTCAGCAGAATGCCACCACAGGTGAGAAAAGGGACCAGGTCAAAGTACCCCGGATCCCAAGCCACTAATAAGCCACCAGATTTGCCTGAAGCGTTTACAGCTGCTGTAACCCAGGAGGGGAGAAAAGAATGAAGGAAAGACCTCGAAATTTGTTCAGTAGAGAGAGTCTCTTGTAGAAGTATGATGTTAGGATTAGAGTTGTCGAGAAGTTTACGAAAAGAGGCCGTCTTGTGGAGACCTCCCAATCCACGCACATTAAGAGAGAGCACAATCATTTAGAACGAGCAATGGCCTTCATTTCTCTAAGGGCCTTTCCACTTTGTGCTGGATCGGTAGGAGTAGACTGAGAGGAGTTTAGTGCTTCCTTTTTTTTCCTGGAACTCCTTGTTTGAAGGGGTGATAGTTCGACTCCCAAACCACGTGACCAAGAGAAGGTTTTTTGAACGTTTGGAGCAAGTTGTGAAGAAGAAACATCCGCCGTTGATGAGGAAGGGATGAGATCATTCCCACAATATATGGGAAGCTGGGTAGTGGAATCCGGTGAGAAAGGTGGAAAGGTCGAGTTTAAAGCTGACAATAGTGAATCCTCTGAATCAGGCGGCTGACTGAAGCCAGGAGGTAAAACTTGAGAATCTAGAGGATCAATGGGAGGGTTCGAAGAACTGGGCTTTTCGGCCGGCTGAGTGGAAGATAGTGGAATTTCTGGCGTTAACAAGATATTATTTGTATTACCAGGTACCCGTCGTGGAGTTTGGGAGTCATGAGGGTCAACTTCAGGGTTAAAAGAAGAGGTCTGAGCGGCTAACTGTGTGGTAGAAGATGGAGGTATAGAGGGTAAGCGGGTAGTCGGGAGAGTGACTAGAGAGGATGGGAGAGGATGGGAATCGAGGGGAAGGTTTGGTGTGATGAAACTTGATGATTGATCAGCTGTGGAGAGAGATCTGTAGAGAATAGGACAGAGGTAAGAAATTTTAGTCGATAGGGGGAGCGCATGGCCTGGTGAAGGGGGGGAAGAAGGGACAAAGGGAGCAACCGGAAAATCTAGAGAAGGGTCAGGGGCCGGATACTCTGGAGGGTTTAGATGGAGCTCCTCATCTTCGGAAGTAAAGGAAATGGACTTACCCGGACAGGATCGACGTAGATGACCCGTTTCTCGGCAGATGTTGCATCAGAAGGGAATGCCGAGATAGTCCAGGATCTGCAGATGCTTCCGGCCACACCAATCGATCTCCAACTTTTCTAGCAGTCCAGCAGTTATATCTATTTCAACCAGAATCTTTGTGATCTTCCTCGAGGAGCCCAAAAGTGAAGTTGAGTCAAAAGAGATGAATCTCCCCAAAGAGTCTCCAATCGCTCTGATAGCATCTTTGTTCCAGAAATGAAGAGGGAGACCCGGTAGAAGTACCCATAAGTGTCTGAGAGGAAAATAATCGGTGTCCGGATTGAAGGCCAGAGTCCAGCGTTTTAGCATAAGGCTGCTGCCGCCAAAGACCCAAAGAGAGGATAATAACTGAGAGGAATCTTCCGGGGTTCTGCAATGAAAGCCCAGCCAGCCTCTTTTGAGGTAAAGAATCTCCGGGCAGTATCCCAGGAGAGGAAGCCAGTTTTTCTTAACCCAGTCCTCCAGAGGTTGTGGATTCATAGACTTGTATGAGATTCGGCCTACCAGAGTACAAACAGACATTTTACAGAGTTCTACTAGACCCACTCCATCTCCCAAAATCAACCTCTTGGTTTTCTTGTTTGTCTTCCAAGCTTTGCGACCAGGAGGAGGCACTCGGGGTGAAGAAGGAGGAGATGGGGCTATCGATGCAGCTGGATAGTAAGAAGGAGTGGGGAGAGTTCTGTTAGAGTCGGGTGGAGCATTTCTTGGGGGATGGTCAGCTACAACTGGGAGAACAGAAGACGAGGGACGGTGGAGGGTAGCAGGCAATGGGAGGATTGACTTAGAGCTTTTTTCCAGGGAGTCCACATGTTCAAAAAATCCGACCCGTTTCCAAAGGAGTTCATCAGCAGGATTCAAAAGAGTATCGGACAGTGAATCCATTATGGAAAGGTAAGGGGACCACTAAAGGCCCACCTGGAAGCCAAAAGGGAGGAAAGGGACAGGTCAGTGCGTTGGAAGAACAAAGGCAGAGATGGACTGTCAGGAAAGGAGACAGGGAAGTCGAGCCAGAGCTGTGGTGCTCAGTCCAAGACAAAGTGAAGGTCTCTAAAAGAGCAAGAAGACAAGATATGCCTCAAAGGTCAATAGAGATCAGGAACAAGCCCCTTTCAGGAGGAAAGGAGCTAAATGGAGACAAGAACTGTGTATTCCAAGACAGTGGGACAGTCTTTGTCCGAGAAGAAAGACAGGACACAAACACACAGTGTTGTATGGTATTGTTGCACGCTCCAGGATAGCCAACGAGAAAACTTTGGTGGGAAGACAAAGGACGACAGCCGACCAAGTAAAATCTACTTACAACCGGCGGGAAAGGAGGAAAAAGCTTTTTAGTGATGACCGGTAACTACCCATTGCCTGAAACAGACAGTGTTGTATGATTCTGCTGCGCGCTCCAGGATAACCAACGAAGAAAGCTTTGGAAAGGAGACAAAGGACGACAGCCGACAAGGTAAAAAGCTACTTACAATCGGCGGGAAAGAAGGAGGAGAAGCTTTTTAGTGATGACCAGTAACAACCCAAGGATTGCCTGGATCAAAGTGGATCTGGAACGCCTGAAACGCCATCGCCATTTTCAAATTTTTTTTCAAAATTTTGGGGTTCAACTAATATGAAAGTTGAACCTCTACTATGCACAATTCCATATGCACTTCAAGTTGCATTCAATGAAAAGACAAGATGTCCAACTCTAAGGTAGTGATCTTGATCGACCATCACCTATTAAAATTATTATTTGTGGGGTGAATCCCATTTTCCTATGGATTTGACACGTATTCAGACGAGTAAAGCTCTATTTTAAGAGCTTTGACTAGGAATGCAGAGGTATGACAAAATCTTCAACCCAAGAGTGCACATGTCTTGTCCACCTCAATCGTTTCTTCCCACAAAACTAAAGTCAAATAAAAACCAAATCCATGTTTATACCAATATCTTAGGTGAGATTTTGTAAATTAATATTTTTAATAATATAAAAATGAAATTAAGTGCGGTGGATTGTCGTGTCATGTAGTTTTCACACTACTTTTGATGACATTGGACTCTTTTTAAAAAAATCTAATTTTATGTGTGGGTATTTGGAAGATTTATCTTAAAAAAATAATTTAATATTATGTGGGTGAAATATAAATATTTTTATTTATGATTTTTTTAAAAGAAAGACTTTGTAGCTTGTGTAGTGTGACAAAATATTCGTATACTAATGTTAAACCTAAAATAAAGTGTGATTGTTTAAAGAAAGACTTTGTAGCTTTTGTAGTGTGACAAGACATTCGTATCCCAATGTTAAATATAAAACAAAGTGTGATTATTTGTTTGGATTTTTTTATTAAATAAAGTGTGATTGTTTAAAGAAAGACTTTGTAGCTTGTGAAGTGTGACAAGACATTCATATCTCAATGTTAAATATAAAGTAAAGTGTGATTATTTGTTTGAATTTTTTTTATTGAAAATAAAATAAAATATATATTTTTTAACATGAATGGATTGATAAATTTAAAGTTAATTAATTAAAAAATAATAAAGATGCTACAAGTATCTACGAAATGATTTTTTATATTAAATTATTACCTCATGCAATAGTGAACAAAAAAATTAAACAAAGGATTAAAGATTCTTAAAAGTTAACACTCATATCCGTTATTACTCCATAAAAATATCATAAGATATCATATCCGTTATTACTCCATAAAAATATCATAAGATAACATAGTGATGATTAGTTCCTCCTCCATTAGTGCATAAAAATATTAGAAGCATGTAGAGGATGATAGCAGTGATGATTAGTTACTCGTCCATCACTCCATAAAAATATTATAAGTATGTGGAGGATGATAACACGGTGATAATTAATTCCTCCATTACTCCATCAAAATATTATAAATATGTATTGGGGGTAACAGAGTGATGATTAATTCCTCTAGCAAAAGAAAAGGAGGTGGAAACCAAACTTGGTACTGGACTTAATAATCGTGTTGAGGGAGATAGACTGGTATAAACAATGAATACAAATCACAAACATCTCAATGTGTGGAGCAACTAAAGGTATATGTGGAGAAAGGAGACTTCGATAAGTAAGTAAGCAAAAAGGCAATCTTCAAGTTATCAATATTGAAAGGTGAAAACGTAGAATCTGAGACTTGGTGATATCTTTTGGGACCTAGTGATATCTTTCCAAGGTATTAGCTGATCAGGGGATCAAATTTGCTCAAATTTCAAAGTGCTCGGATTGAGACGAAAACAGTGCCATTGCGTCCCTCTCGTTTTCCCGATTTCGGCGGTATATTTATTTTCGAAAATGGAGTTCGTATGGAGGAGATATCGCGATTTGACCACCAAGTCAAACAGGGAAAAAAATTGGGGTGCTGACTGTACCTGTCCGTACAGTCCGTACGGACATGTGGAGGGCCGTACCATCATGCTGACATGGCAGAGAACAGGCGTGGCGCATTTGTATTAAACGGTTGTCAGCGAATCGGGTGCTGACACGTGTCTCTTCATTTGTGATTAATTTGGTTATGTGTAAAAAATATTGTTGGAGTCCGCGGGTTTGAACCCGGGACCTCCTCCTCTATACAAAGACTTAACAAACACTCCGCTAGCCAACTATCCATTGCTTGATCCTTGTTGACAAAGCGGGAAATAATGTATTTAACTTTGGTTGTAAGCATTGTTTGAAAAGGGGGCGGGTAAGGGCCAAGCCCTGACCCATGGTATTATAACATAACACATATAACATGTGTTAATACTACCGCGCGTGAAACATTATTTCATAACCATTGTATTCCGTATATATATATATGTTGTGTTTTGTATGCGTTGTAACCAACGGTTAAACGCGGATTTGTAACACATATTTTTATTATATAACCAATGGTTAATGCGCGCGGGAGTTGCTACCGTTTGAACGGTTGAACCACTTATTTGCCAAACGCGCGGTCATGTGGCCATATGACCCAATGCCGAGGCGGTTAGGGGCTGGAGGCGCCTTAACCGTTCT
>ML789902.1:129060-143903 GCA_009831015.1 Picea engelmannii | reverse complement strand
GGGTGCTGACACGTGTCTCTTCATTTGTGATTAATTTGGTTATGTGTAAAAAATATTGTTGGAGTCCGCGGGTTTGAACCCGGGACCTCCTCCTCTATACAAAGACTTAACAAACACTCCGCTAGCCAACTATCCGTTGCTTGATCCTTGTTAACAAGGCAGGAAATAATATATTTAAGTTTGGTTGTAAGCATTGTTTGAAAAGGGGGCGGGTCGAGGCCAAGCCCCGACCCATGGTATTATAACATAACACATATAACATGTGTTAATACTACTGCGCGTGAAACATTATTTCATAACCATTGTATTCCGTATATATATATGTTGTGTTTTGTATGCGTTGTAACCAACGGTTAAACGCGGATTTGTAACCCATATTTTTATTATATAACCAATGGTTAATGCGCGCGGGAGTTGCTACCGTTTGAACGGTTGAACCACTTATTTGCCAAACGCGCGGTCATGTGGCCATATGACCCAATGCTGAGGCGGTTAGGGGCTGGAGGTGCCTTAACCGTTCTACGGTTTGGACCGATGCGTGGTTGCGTACGGGTCTTGGTTTTTACGCCTTTAAAGAGCGTGTGTGCTAGGTTGGAAGCACAAGGGTGCAGATTGTAGAACCAGAGACAACAAAGAAGAAGGGGAGACTTCAAGAGAGGCTATCTTCTTCATTTTTCGACCGTTTCAGGAGCCGTCAGAGCCTAGACAGGGGTTTTGGGACACTGCGGAGCCATTGGAGCAGTCATTTTGTTGATTTGAGCACTGTAAGACTTGTTTTTAATCACTTTGAGCAATTTAATATAAAAGATCCATTTGGAGGCTGGACCAGGAGATGTAGCCCGGAGTGGGGTGAACTCCTTTATCAAGTTGYTGTGTTTATGTCTGATGTTCAATGATTTTTGATGCTGTCTATGTTTATTTCTACATAAGTAATCCTTTCTTATGTGTTGCAAAATGATCCGGTTGCTTTAAACACATAACATTTCACTTGCAATTTAATTTAATCAAGTTTATCAAGTCTTCGTCATATTTTTAGATCATCAGCTTTCAACATATCCACAGGGAATCAAATGAGGAGGCAAATAAATTATCTAATAAAGCACTCTCAGCGCCTAGAGGAAGATTAACCTATTACAACTGAGATGGAGAAACTGAGAGCCCACACCAGTTTATAAAATTTTTCTAAAAGTCTCACCTATTTTGCTGGACATCACTGATATGTTTTGTTGTGGGACGAGAATACAAATCTGTTGTTTTTTGGTAAAATGATAATATTTACTTATTATTGTACTGCCTCCGGCGACAGTACATAGCTATGAGTTTGCTCTGACTTTAGTATTACTTCTTGTTTGACTTAAAACATTTCACTCAAACCTTATGTTGAACACACAAAACAAGAAAAAGTATTTTTTTTATAATAAAAAATTATGTTTCTCTTGTATCTTTTTGGTCCATATATTTAGAGTGTTATTGCAAGCTTCACTTTGTTCGAGGCTTAGTACAACCCCTGGATTGGCACCACATCTTTGAGATTTGGATCGATAGTTCGAAGGCAGTGCATCGCAGCGTGTTTCCCTTGTTAGTACTAGGTTGGAGCTACACCAATGATGTAATCAGTGTTTCATGTCTTTTTTGGAAGTCGAGATCTAGATTGGAGTGTGAAGAGAGGCCTTTTAGTCCCGAAAAAACTAGATACATTGATCTTTTGATATAAAAAATGATTTCCTAATATAATTTTGTGAGATTTTTCTTCTGAAAATAAAAATAAAAATAAGAATAAACGAATGTGACATCTCCCATCTCCTAATGTTGCTCGTATAATGTGGTCGTAGGCACAAATCTATCGTTCAAATTGCCTTGTCACTTCTAGCTTATGTTATTGAATTTAATTGGAGTTTGATATCATCAATTAATTATTTAAGATTATATTGTGTTGTTTATATGCCACGACATGCTCGAATGAACAAATTAAGGAAGTGTGAAATGAAATGGAAAAGTAGAATGTATGCTCAAGGAAGTGTGAAATGAAATGTAAAAGTAGAGTGTATTCTCAAGGCTATGTGAGACAAATATGGACTATAAGGTCGTTAATAAATATTTAAAAAAAAATTAACGAGTTGTATTTATTTAGCTTAAATGTGTAAAAGTATTATTATGATTTTTGTATGAGAGTAGCTAATGGGAGAGATGTTACTTTAAGTGATAACTAAAAATAAATAATAAATAATGACATAATGTATCACAATATTTAAAATATTTAATGAGAATTAAACTAGGAGTTTTTTTCAATAGAAAATTAGCTCAAAATTATATTAAGATATAATTTTTTTACATCTTCTTTTCCAAAGCATGTCCCCAGTCTCTAATATGACTGAAAATAAACTTTAGCTAAAAAATGTTGTTCAAATAATATCTTCCTTACAGGTCTCTGAGGACCAAAACTTCAAAAAGAAATACTACATGATTACAAGTTTGTATCATAGATATTATCCCATATAAAAAAAAACCATCCGAAATACTGAAAAAGTTGTCTCAAAGTACTAGATAATGATGGATCAGAAAAGGCAAAGGTAATTCATGGGACCTGCGCTCCCGGAATCCCATTTGTAATATGAAATTCTGCCATCGGGGTTCATGAATAACTTCTTTTGATAGTTGTTCCGCCTCCTTGTTGAAATCCCTGAATATATGTTGGCAGCTAATTTCTTGAAAAAAATTAATTAATTCATTTGTTCTATACTTCCATCCTTCAATGACGCTAGCCTAGAACCTTCCTCTATTATTGATCCATTCTATAATTACCTTTGAGTCCCCCAATGCCTGAAGTTTTGGAAGGGCTAGCTTATTAGCCAGAGTGAGAGTTGCCCAGATTCTCAAGAGTTTTGCCTTCATATTTGTACCTTCCCCGCAGTTGAAATGACATCTATAAATTGTTGAATTTGGTGTTTTGATTACACCCCCTACTCCACAAAGTTTATTGTCTAACTGTCTCGCCCCATCAAAAAAAGCAATAGAAAAACCAACATGTTGTGTGATCAAACAAGCTCTTATAGGGATAAGTTTTTGAGTCGATGGATGCTTCTTGAAGAGACCCAGAGTCTTGATAACCATAGTGTGAACAGATGGAGAAGTTATCTCGAAGATTGTTTTGTTTCTTTCGATCCAAATAAACCAACATATAAGTGTTGCAAGAGTAGGAGAGACAAATTTGTCCTTAGTCCATAAATTAAAACAATCAGATAGAGTAAATCGATCCCAATTTCTTTTAATCTTTTGTATAATTTTAATTCTTTCCCAGACCAACTTTGTGAAAGTGCATTGTAAGAAGAGATGGTTGATATCCTCAGAGGTTTTTTTACATAAGATACAGAGGCTTGGTCCCTCCCATCCTTTTTGCTGCAATATATCCCATGTTAATATTTTTTGTTCAACTACTAGCCAAATAAACAACTTGATCTTGAGTTGTAGGTCCCACTTCCAGATGTTATGCCTCCATCCACCTAGAGTCAAAAATCTCTTTGTTGAAATAAGTGCCAAATAAGAATTTTTAACTGAAATAGTTCACAAGGAGTTACCTCCTGTCCACATCAGTTTGTCTTCAGAATCCATGATAGTAGCTCCAGCCCCAATAAGTGCCCTGCGAAAAAGATCCCATTTGGCTGCCAACTCGCCTGCTAAACCCAAATCATCGCTACAGAGCCATTTTTCTGTAAGAGAGCAATGTTCCATATGATTTTTAGCTTTTGCAAGAACTGTGATATTTTTATGCTTTAGATGTGTTGTAAGATCAACTGAGAGAAGGGATCTATCTCCCAGTCCTAAGATTATGTCTCTTCCAATAGAAATAATATGAATCGATCCAGGAATCTAGCTAAGCCAATGAGTAATAAGGTGGTCTGACTTAATAAGACTATTCCAGATTCTTGAAGCTGCATTCTATTTGAAGGAGGTCGATCTGTACCAATTGATGATTATGGCGTTATGAAGATATTTATCCTTTATAATATTGTTCCAAATTCCCTTCTGAGTGAGTACTCACCAAAGTGTGTTGGCATTCAATATTGTGTTGAAATGGTATAAATTATGAAAGCCCCAACCACGACAATTGTTTGGTCTAGATAAAGCATCCCACCTGCAAAGATGATAATGTTTGGTTTCGTTGTTACCATTCCAACAAAAGTTAAACATCAATTTCCAGATCTTATTAAGAACAGAGCATGGAATAGTCTCTAAAGACATCCAATAAACTGGCTGACGCTCCAGTACAAACTTTATTAAAATATATCGACCACTCAAGGATAACCATATATTGCACCATAGTCCGATTTTTTTCTCCATTTTTGCCAGGAGCCAATTTCAATCATCAGGCCGATACGCCCCGGTCTTTAGTTGATATCCCAGATATTTGAAGCCTGAAGAAAGAGATAAAAAGGTGTACGGGAGAAAGGACTTGTATGGATTAAGATCCACTTCGGATAAACCTTCAAAGAGTACATTGGTTTGGGATTCATTAACTTGAAGACCCGAGGCTTTATAGAACAATAATATAAGTTTGTCGATTTCCAGCCATTCATGAATATTTTCCTTGGTCATGATTAATACATCATCCACGAAGAATAAATGAAGAATTTTAATCATTCTCGACACTTTAATACTAGTAATCTTGCCTTCCCCTTTGCTTTCTTTTAATAAAAGGTTGAGGCCCTCCATAACCAGGATAAATAATAATGGGGATAAAGGACAACCCTAGCGCGAACCTCTGCCACTCCTGAAGAATTTTGTAGCCACTCCATTTAATAATACAACATAAGTGGGTGATATGACACAACTCATAATCCACTTTGTCATCTGTAAACCAAAGCCCACTTGTAATAAAATCATCCTTAGAAAATCCCAATCTATACAATTGTATGCTTTGTGCAGATCCAGTTTGAGAACCAATGACTTTAATTTATTTTTATTTATACTATGAAGGAACTTGTGGGCTATACCAATATCATATTGAATCTGCCTTCCTTTCAAAAAGCCTAACTGTTCTGCTGAGAGTGATCTGGACAAAATGGGTTTGATCTGATTAGCAATGATTTAGAGATTATTTTGTAGCAGAGATTACATAATGGGATGGGCCAGAAATCCCCAAAGTTTGTTGGCTTTTTTTCTTTTGGTATTAGGGAAAGGAAGGTAGAGCTTATGCTCCCAAAAATAATTCCTCTCTATCTCAACTCCTCAACCATCTCTAGAAGATCGTCACCAAACAAATCAAAAAAGTGTGAGAAAAATTCCACAGTCCAGCCATCAGACCCTAGACTTTTATCTTCTTTGAAAAGTGATAAAACTGCTTTTATTTATTCTATATTGACTAGATCATGTAGAGATATTGCCTCTTTAACATTAACCATCCTGTAGAAAAGACCAGTAATTTGAACTTGTTCAGCTGTGTTAGATAAATTCTGAGCTTTGAAGATATTTTTAAATTAATGTGCAACCACCTCCTTTAATTCTGCCTGCCCTGTATGTACTTGCCCAATTTCAGCAGATATCTCTCATATATCTTTCCAATTGCATATGTGGTTATCAAATTGGTGAAATAATTTGATATTTTGATCACCACTAAGTACCCAGATCGCCCTGCTAAGTTGTCTCCACTTTTCGTCATTTGCATTTAAAATATTGTTTCTTTCCTGTTCCAATTTGCCAAGAAGTTGTTCTGTTACAGAATTTGATAAATCATCCACAAATATGATAAAGGTCTCTTTAATTTTTTATTCTAACAGCTCAATATGTTGTGGATTGTTCCCAGCTCTATGCTTGACCCATAATTTTGTCTGTATTTTTAGTTCTTTTAATTTCCAAACAAGTTTGCGCTGACTGCCAGTTTCTGATGCAAATTTTGGATCCTTCCAAACCTTATGAAAAAGGATATTGTATTCCTCATCGATCAACCAAAGGGGGTTTAATTTAAAGGGATATATGATGTATACTTAGGAGGCATCTCCAACTGTAACATAATGGGGGCATGATCCGAGATGAAAGGTAACTCCACCCAATAACGGTAGATGCCAACACTAGTTAATAAATCTTCTGAAATAAAACATTTGTCCAGTCTCTTGGAAATAGCTTGAGTATCGATTCTACCATTTCTCCAGGTAGGTACCAACTTATTTGGTTGGATGTCTACTAAATTCATTGACTGGAATAAGGATTTGAGGTACCCCGCCAAAGAACTGACTGATGTATTGCCTCCCCAAACCTCATCAGGAGAGATAGTAATATTTAGATCGCCTTCTATGATCAAATTTTTAAAAGATAAGAGACCACTATCAACCACTAAATTCCAAAAAGACTTTCGTTCCGAGCATGGGCCATAAACATTGAGAAGAGTGAGCTCCCTCTGGCTAGCAATAAATTTTCCTGTCAACAGAATACCACCACAGGTGAGATGTGGTATCAAATAAAAAATGTTAGGATCCCAGGTGACTAATAAATCACCAGAAGTACCAAGCGAGTTCACATCACATGAAACCCAGGAAGGTCGAAATCCGTTCATGAAATCCCTGTATTTTTGTTCATGAACTAAGGTCTCCTGTGAAAATATAATCTATGGATGGGTTCAATCCAAAAGACAATGAATTGAGGTGGCTTTAAGGGTGCCCCCGACCCCTTCGATATTTAAATAAATTAAGATCATTAATTTTCCCTTGCTAGGGATTTCATTGCTCTAAGTGCCTCACAATCAATGGAAGAGGGATCAATGTCACAAGGTTGATTGGTCAAGCTCTCCAACTTTTTCCATGAGCTCTGAGTCTTAATGGGAGAATGTTCTATGCCCAAGCCTTTAGACCAGGCATATTCCTTCCCTATCCCTTCAGGGAGAGTGCAAGAAGTACTAGCCTCCCCCCCACAGGTGGTGTCATCATAAACAATGTTTCCCAAATAAACTAGTAATGGTACAATAGAATCATTGTCTCGTATATAGGGTAACAGGGAATCCATCACAACAGAAAGAGAGGAATCATGATCCTCAGATTCCCTACAGCCAGGAACAATCTCAGTCCCATCCGACCGAGGTATAGAAGAGGTAGAGGAAATAACCGACTGATCCAGGTCAACACAACTAAAGGGAGACCTTGGCAAAGGAACAATAATAGAATGGTGTGATGGATGCTTTTCTAAAATAACAGGATCAACCTCCAGAGTCTCAAACTGCATCGAAACACTAGGCATCCGCCGAAATGAATCCTTAATGGTAGAACCCGGAGCTACCCCGTCTACCTCAGAGGGCATAAGGTCTTTGGAAGTAGAGCATTTAATCCAGCTAGATGTGTCCAAAGCATCTCTTTCCCACAAAGTTAAAGTATAAAAAAGGGTAGGACAATGCAATTTTAACTTACTAGTGAGTGAATCCAATGGTTCCGGATAATTGTCCAGCTCCGACGAATAGTGTAGAGTCTCGGTACCAAAAGTATCCACTTCTGGTGTGCAATCCAAAATATCCCAGAGATTGTGCGTGTCTTCCAAGAACTCTTATTCCACAAAACCCTTACAATCCCAACGAAGGTGTCCCGTGCAGTGACAAAGGATACAACGGAAAGGTATGCCCAAGTAATCTAACCTCTAGTGTATCCGCCGACCCCACCACTCAATGTCAAGAACCTCTGGTAGCCCACAATGCATGTTGATATCCACCAATATTCTACCAATATTTCTGGATGTTTCCAATAGTGACTGACGATCCAACGCAATGAACGTACCTAAAGAGTCACCAATCGCCTTGAGGGCACCTTCATTCCAAAGTTGGATAGGTAGTCCAGGAAGGAGTACCCATAGATGGCGGTTTTGAAAGTAATTTGTCGATGGGTCAAAAGCAACCCTCCACCTCTTCAACATCAGGCTACTACCACCGAAAATTCAACAAGAGTCCAGTAGGAGTGTTGTGTCCTATGGGGTTCTATAGATGAAACCCATCCAACCTTTAGAAAGGTACAATGACTCAGGAGCATAACCTAGTAAAGGGGCCCAATATTTATCCATCGAGACCAGAAGATATTCTTGTTCCAGATAATGATAAGAAACTCTACCGACTAAACCGCAAAGGGCCATCCTATAGGTCTCCTCTAATCCAATGTTAGATCCCAAAACCAATTTCTTAATAGTTTTATTTGCTTTCAACATTTTATGCTTGAAGCCAGAGGAGGTAGTGTGTTTTTGGGTCTTTCTCTGTGTGCTTGGAGAAGCCACACCCCTGTTAATGGTGTAACAGCTTCCCACAAGCTTTGTTGTCTCCACTGGCCGCACAGGTTCAGACAAAATAGGGCAAGTGACACTGGAAGTAGGCCAAGAGTCAAGGTTCCTACCAAGTGGAGCTGTAGGGGAAGCAATAAGTTCACAAGATGGAGAAATAGTGTTAGTATCCCTTCCCAAGTAATTCACAGAGGTGAAAAGACCTTCCCTCTTCCAAATAGCCTCGTCAGTAGCACCCATAAGTGCTCTGACGTTGCCTTCTAGATCAGATTGTCGTGAAGTCATCATGCATAACGCCACCTAGACTCCACTTAAAATGAAATACCATACACCTCAGGGCGGTCTAGTTTCCAAGTATAGTAAGTGGAAAAAGTTAAATGAATAGTATCTGGGCCCGAGTACCCTGACTTAATGGTCGTCTGCAGGGAATTAATAAGCATAAAACCCAAAAAATAACAACAGATAACGAAAGTCAAATCAAAGAACCTCAGTAAGGGGGAGAGTCACATGTTTGTCGAGAAGGTTGAGAAAGCCCAAGGAGGTAGAAAAAAACTAGAAAAGGATCTAAACCCATCATTAAACTCCACCAAGTTCAGACTAGATTATATAAGGATATTGTATTTCACCAGGCAAGGACCTCACCACCTCCAAACCCAGTCCCGAAAACCAGTTCCTCCGCTTCGGCTCCATTCAAAAAACTGTGTTTCCTGCCTAGTTGCAGAGAGGGTCTTGTGTAAGTGATTGACATTAAACTAGGAGTTATGAAGCACAGATAAAGATCAAATTTATTAAGGTGTGATTTTTTTATCATTTAATATGAAATAATTAATACATGACATGGAATTAAATGATAAAATTTACACTTAAAGAAATTTGATCCCTCCTGATGCTTGATAGATTAGTGTTTAAGATGGATCTACATTGGTTTATTTTCACTTCAGTTAATTTTTTTATTTAATTTATTAACATTAAAGCTATGATACATTGTTGCAATGCACCTAATTACTTTCAACTCGATATTAGAGACTTGACATCTCAAATTCATTCACTAAGAAATAATATAAAAAAATACCAATGAAATTTCCCTGGAGAATTATCCCTTCTAACATTATTATTATTACTTTAGTTTTAGTTTTGTAAAATATTATATTGGGCCAACATATCTCTTCAATATTGAATTGCAAATTTAATATGAACCCATTTTGTAATTGTATCTATGTTTGACTAATTTAATATATATCTTTTTTATTTGATTTGTGAGCCTACATTATATTTATTGTATTTTTGTTTTATATTAATTCATTTTTTTGTACTCACATGTGTTACACAAATGACACATTTCACTCACCTGGGTTGCAGAAAGTTCCTCTCAATGCAACCATAATAAACCAAAATAAATCTTAATCATTCCAATTCTACCATAATCAGTCATAACAAAACCTTACCATATTCAACAAGGTTTGACCAAAGGCACGCACACTCAATCATGGTGAATCAACATCAGGCATAATTAAGCACGGTGGATTGAAACAAAGTCAACCAGGGTCAATCACAATCAACTAAAGTAAGGAATAGTCAAACATAGTCAATTAGAGTCCACGTTTGTTAGTGATCATCAACTATAGCCAATAATAGTGAAACAATCACCTATACTTAATGAAAGACAACCATAGTCAATAAAAATTGACTAAACTTGACCATATTCAACTAAAGTAAACCATACTCACCTAATTAAGTACACTTAACCATAATCAACCATAGTAAACATGGATAAACCATAGTCAAGAAAAGTCCACTAAAGTCAACTAGTGTTAATCAAACTAACAATAGTACACCATAATCAACCAAGGTATACAAAAGTCAACAATTATCAATAAAGTAAACCATATTCAACTCTACTAAGCCAAACCCTACCATATTCAATAAAGTCAACCAAAGCCAACCATAGTCACCTATAATCAACTAAAGTCACCCACAACCAACCATGGTCAACTAGAGTCAATTATAATGGTTAAAAGTCAACCATAGTTCCTTATAATCAACCAAAGTCTCTCATAATCAATAATGGCCAACTAGAGTTAATCACAGTTAATAAACATCTGTTATGAACCAATGCCTTGATAATGATAAAAATTCAATGAATAATAGTCCACTTCGAGGGGGAAACCTCCTTTTACAATACATTCAATGTACAAAACAAGATAAGATGATCCTAAGACTAGGTCTCCTTGGTATATATATAGGAGACAAAGGTACAATTATAATGACAGGGTATAATGAAAGGTTCTAGCTGACCTTCTAATATAACACTAGAAATGTAATAACTTAATAATGGGTTTTATGTTTCACATGGGGATTTGTCTAGGGATTAACATGCCCCTCCCCTTCAAACAAGTGTTTTTCTCAACACTTGACTAACTATGGGTGTGTCTACATGAAGAACTCATCTTCCCATGTGACCTCTTTCACTGGTAGGTTCTTTCATTTGATGAGGAACTCAACAAAGATAGGTAGGCTCTTTCAATAACTCAACAAAGAATTTGGCAAAATACATAAGTATACCTCATTTTGAAATCAACCTGCAGAAATAATGCTCAGATAAGAAAATAGACAACACCATTGAATTTGTGGCGTCGAATTACCCAATAATGACTGTCTCCATGCCTTGATACGAGTCTGGCACTCCCAAGCCCAAGAAGAATTATGTCTCGATTTTTGTGCCCTCTGCAACCTGCAATGATCACTGTACCTTGAATTGAAAAGCGTGTATGGATGTTCGTATGGTACGCATGCCTCCTCCTCTATGGCCAGACGCCTTTTAATAATAAAACTGGGTGTTTTTTACCATGTGGCACCTGTGGCCTATTGGTTAGGGGCAGATGTATTAAGGCGTTGGTTATGGTGGAGGTCCCGGGGTCAAGGCCCACAGACTCTCCTTTTGGGATTTGTATTGTTGTATTATATATATATGTGTATTTCCATTCCGATATTATGGTCGTGGCTCTAGAACCTTACCAACGATATATAACCCTGGCTATAGTTGGCGTGGTCCGCCAGATTTGGCAGACCCGCCAACTATTTTTTTTCCAAAATTTGTTCACGGGCTATCCTTGTGCATTTCCCGCCTGGCACGTGGCAGCCCCTGATTGGGCCATGTGGCAGCCTCTCATTGGACCATGCTTCCCCCTGCCAAGTCAACATGCCACATCAGTCGTATGCACTGTATGGACTGCCACGTGGCACGATCCGATTGGTCCACGGATCGGTCCAAAACGCCAAAATTGGGTGACACATGGTAGCCTCTGGTTCTACCACGTCATCATGCTGATGTCAACATGCCACGTGTCATCTTCCTTCTCCTGCCACGTGTACTGTACGAATGCTGACATCAGCAGGATGCTGACTCATCCCCTGTTGACTAGGCTAGGTTGACCAAACTTTGACCGTGAATATCTTTCAATCTGTAACTATGTTTGATGAGCCATTTGCACCGTTAGAAAGATTGTGATGCACTCTTCGCGATCATGCCATTTTCACTGAGTTTTGAGAACTTTGAATTTTTTCCCTTTCTCTGTCTGCTAGAGCCATTTTGAGCATCATGAGTTGCCTCTGTGAGTTTTGAGTTGTTCTTAGCCTTCTCTGTATCCTTTTTAGATAATAAAATCAAGGAGAAAAACACTCCAACCCAAAAAAATGAGATCGATCTCCAGTATGGTCGTCAATTCTGTTACGAGGAAAATCTCTCTATGGCAAGGGGTAAGCCACAACAGATGGAATGACACGCATAAATCAACTCTAATCCCAAGTATGCTATATAAAATAAATGCTAACAAGACAAGACTAAGAGCCTACCTCATTCGGACGTTCGATGAAGACCATCATTGAGCACGCAACCCAAATATTTATACCTGCAACTTGTCCTCAACAACCAAGATACACAAGAATATGGTGATAATATATAATGTTATCATATATATTAGCATAATCCATTAACATACATGACAAATACACCCATGGAATAAAAATTCAAATATTTGCAAGATATCAATTGGACGAGAAAATCGTATTTCTATTAAAATAATCAATAGAAGTACATAGGTGACAAACTTTTGTAACGACACATATCGGAATCGAGAAACTAAGTCCCTCTAGTTGGGCCTCCACCGCTTCAATCCTCCACAAAAGGCAAGATCATATAAAGGATTCTATGATGTTCTCCACCAAAAATAAGGAAGAGCTTGGGGGATGAACAAGGAGTTCACACTTTCAAGGACAAAGGGATGTAGACTCAATATGAAGTGAAATTTCTCCAGAGTGTCTTTGCTCTCAAAGTTGAATTGTTGAATCCCTCAAGGCTTGGATATGGCTCAATTTATAGCCTTCAAATGGAACTGAAGGGTCGATTCAGAGTGTTTCCATTATATGGAAGGTCAAGGATAATGGATCTCGTAACATGTCATGGAAACTCGACATGATTTTTAATTTTGAGCACCAAACCCAATGTATGCAGGATTTAGTGAAGCAACCTGCGTATATGCTTGTTGTATAACTGATAGAGCACGTACCAGTGGAAAAATATGCTTTTTTGGCTCTGGAAGGTACAAAAAGAGAACTTCAAGTTTGCATAGGGAAATGAAAGGCCATCCAAGAAAGTTGCATGGAGTGAGGCAAAATTGTTGTAACAATAGGCATAAAACCATCTACAAAATATGATATTCAAGCTTTGCTTCCAATTTTCTAGGCCACTAGGCCATCCGAGCCACAAATTCTACCATTCAAACAAGGTAAAAGAATCTTCCATCATGTAGCTCAAGAAGAAAGTGCATATTACGACAAAACAACCAAAACAACATAAAAAATCAGAGTCACACTTATATGAAATTGGAAATTAGTTGGCAACTGTTGAAAGGGGTGCTCTTTTTCTTTCTTACTTTCTGCTGGTAAGCTTTGAGATTTATGTTATCCTTGTCTGATTCCTTCTGCCTTCTCCTTGCCTTTTTGCATTCCTCATCAAACCAAGCATTAACCGGAAAACAATTTGTTTTAGACTTCTTAATTTTTGCTCTTTTGCACTCAGCAAGTGCACTTTGAATTAAACGTGTTAATCCGTGACTATGAAGGCCATGAAATGAGATTTACTCCTTCTCGAAGAGCCTCTCTAATGTTTTTTTGAAGGTATTACAATTCTCTGGAGTCAAAAGAATTCTGCCATTTGGGGAATTTAGTTGAACACACTGAGTTTTTGACCCTAATTGCTTCTTTTTGGTCCAAGAGAAACTTAAATAAATTGGCTTGTGATTCGATTTTAAGTCCCAAATTTGATCTCCAATCAACACTTCTTCCATTTTCCCACACAAATTATGTGAGCAAATTGCATAATCTACTACACTTGCTCTGTTGTAAGTATTGCAAGTGAAATTACTGGACTTTTCCCATCTAGTCATACCGTTACAAATGACTAAATCGAAAGCCCCACATAGCGTAAGAAATTGTTCTCCAAAGAGATTGCAACCTTTATGCTCTGAAATTCATTCCCACTGATGATTACTCTCTTATGTAACTAGATAGGGTCACCGTCTTCTTTGAAACAAAGAATGCTAGCTTGTTCACCTGCAGTTCTAGCATTGAAATCCCCCACTATAATGACTTCACCTAGTTGAGAATATATTGCAATATCTGTTTTTAAGGCTGTAAATGGATCTTTGTGGTCAAGCCCTCTACTTTTGTGGATTTTTGAAACTTGCGGCGCAAAATAGCATGCTGCAAATTCTGATGTGATTTCCATTTTCTGATATTTTAAGCCAGTCAAATTGCTTATTTGGGTCTTCTTTTTCTAGCTGAATGAAACGACCTTCTTTTTCTCTTACTAATACCATGATACCCCCGTGCCCTTTTCCATTCCCTGCTGCCTTGTTCCACACTGCTATCTTCCAATACCCTTCAAACAAAGGTGTCTTGCACCCTTCATGCTCATGTGTTTCTATGAGGCAAATTATGTCTCTATCTTCTGCAATAGGCCCTAACCCAGGTCTTCGTCTCCATGGGTAACCCCTGCAGTTCCAACAAACTAATCTTAAGGAAACCTGGGTATGATTTGATTGCTATTTGTTTTGGCATGCAAGACGCATAGTTGAGTATTTGTCCCTGCTTGCCCATACTGACCTTGCTTCCTCATTTCTTGCTGAAGAGTTCACTGCCTCTTCTTTGTTATCGTCTTGCTGCCTTGTTTTGGAAGGAGGTCCAAATTGTGCTATCACAACTTTACCTTTATAAATTCATGCTCTTTTTCCCTCATCTCTTGTTGCGCTAACTTTTGTCATCTCGTCCCTCCTTTCCTCTTGTTGTCTTACAATTAAGTCTTCTTCTAGAAAAAACCGAGAACCCCTTGAGCACTGCTTCCTGCTTAGAATGATATCTTTATCATGCAAGTTGGGCATGATGACTTTTATGGGCCTGGCGCTCTTACCGTTAGGCTTACCTACTCTCCATGCTTGACATATTTGTCCTTGCCATTGGAGCTTGTCTTTCAAGAAGTCTCTTGCAAGGTCAAGAGTACATTCATTTTTCCCATAATCTTTCACCCCCTTGATAATTATGTTTGT
>ML789902.1:107121-129010 GCA_009831015.1 Picea engelmannii | reverse complement strand
GCTTGTCTTTCAAGAAGTCTCTTGCAAGGTCAAGAGTACATTCATTTTTCCCATAATCTTTCACCCCCTTGATAATTATGTTTGTTGCTCTATCATGTCTTTCCTTGCTTTCTCTATCTTGCATGTTGTCAACCTGAATGTTTTTTTCTCCTTCCCTCTTAGCAGGATTGCTAATAACTTGAGCCCAGGTTTTGGAGAGTTTTGCGGAATCTCCTTTCCTCTCTTCTCTTGATGTCTCTTCATTGTTGTCTATTTGGGTAACTACTTTCCCCTTATCTTGAGATGGCTTCACATTCATCAACTCTGTATTCTCCACTGCAATTTTCTTCATGTTTTTCACTTCCTCTTTCATGCGTTTCTATTCTGTTTTCCCTATTCAGAGAGCTTCCTGTAGCAATGACACTTGCTCCTTCAGAACTTTGTTGCTTTCTGCTAAAGCCTGGTTTTCGGCTGTTATTCTATGGATTGTACAATCTCTTTCCAACTCTTTAGCTTCTACTACTTCCAACCTCTCTTTTACCTTGAACAGTTCTTTCACATAAAGATTGGATGACCAAGTGAGAGGTGTGGATGTGGGACTATATAAGGCATAATCATCAATGACTTTTCCTTTTCCTTTGGACTTGTTGCCACATACTTGCAAAGAGGACTTGTTTGAATGTTATTTCTTGCGAAGGACCCAAGTACTTTCCCTTTGAGACCCTTTTTTCCTTGTCTGCTCCCATTTCAGACGAGCCAGTCTTCGTTTTAAAATGCCTCGATACTGTTTGGCATTAACCCAAATCTACTTACCAGTTTTGGCTGATGAGGCAATTTTCACTTGCCCTATATCATTTGTTTGCATGGGTTCTAAAGTTTCTTGTCCCATTGTCATGATGGTATTAAGGGAAATCAATGTCTCTGCCCAAAACTGACCCTTTGTTTTATGCTTAACCCTTCACTATTTGTTGGCCTGACCACTGAAAACTTGCTGCTTTGCCCACTGTCCCTGTCCTTTGTTAGTCCACTGTCCCTCAAGATGAGCCCACTGTCCCTGTCCCTTGTCCATGTCCCTAGATGTCTGCTACTGCCTTTAAAACATCACGCAAATGCTTCTTGTTATTGAGAGATTTCTCCGAATAGTTTGCATACATTCTTGATACGATCCCATACTTGGCTTTCACATTGCCATGGTGTATCGGTCGGTTTAGATTTGGTGATAGAGAACTGCGGGAATCTGTCTGGTTTTTTGTAACCTTTTCCGTGGCTTAATGTGACTTGAGTGAATAAAACAATCCCCTGGTGCTACCGTCCATTGTCAATGGAAATTATGAAATTCTTTTGTTCGTGCAAAAATGATCACAAGTGAAAGGGGCCGTCCATATAATCCCGTATGGGAGGAGCATTCAAAACATGGTGGTTTATGGTTCGAATTGCCGGGTTGCCTGCTGGGCGTGGGCTTGGCGCAGCTAATTTCTCCTGACCTGCTGCCTTCTTGTAAATGTCAGCTAATAAAATTGTTTATATGCCATCATGAAATCTTTTGTTATATATAATAGGTATTTGCACGAGTTTGAGAGTGTGTGGCCTCATTTGAGAGTATGCCACTAGACCCGCCATTTCTGTGATCCTCAAACTGGTCGTGCTGATGGATTCTCCTTTTTTAAAGAGATTTCACATGGACTGCAAGCAAACAACAAGATTCTCTGCCGTGTAAGGCACGCCAACCTAAAAACAACTTCGAAGTTTGGGCTCACATGTCTTATTAGCTTTCACATGGAGTGTCTTATTAGCTTTCACATGGACTGCACAGATATATAGAGTACAAAATTGTTTGTGGGGTGAACACTCATTTTCCTGTGGACTTTGACACATATTCAAATACAATGTTTTTTAAGAGCATTCACACGGAGTGCAGAGGTATATAGAGTATGGACTGCAAGTAGAGGACAAGATGCAACGCTAAATTCGACAAACTGTCTCGTGAGTCATCAACCTCAATCGTTTCTTCGTGCAGAAACAAATATATAGACGTTAAACCCCTCAACCCTAGTTTAGGTGCATTCTGCAACTAATATGAAAGTTGAACCTCTACTATGCGTAATTCCATATGCACTTCAAGTTGCATTCAATGAAAGGAAGATGTCCAACTCTAAAGTAGTGATCTTGGTCGGCCATCACCTATTAAAATGATTATTTGTGGGGTGAATTCCATTTTCCTATGGATTTTGACATGTATTCAGACGAGTAAGGCTCTATTTTAAGAGCTTTGACATGGAGTGCAGAGGTATGACAAAATCTTCAAGCCAAGAGTTCACATGTCTTTTCGACCTCAATCATTTCTTCCCACAAAACTAAAGTCATATAAAAACCAAATCCATGTTTATAACAATATCTTCGGTGAGATTTTGTAAATTAATATTTTTAATAATATAAAAATGAAATTAAGTGTGGTGGATTGTCGTGTCATGTAGTTTTCACACTACTTTTGATGACATTGGACTCTTTTAAAAAAAATCTAATTTTATGTGTGGGTATTTGGAAGATTTATCTTAAAAAAATAATTTAATATTATGTGGGTGGAATATAAATATTTTTATTTATGATTTTTTTCTTAAAGAAAGACTTTGTAGCTTGTATAGAGTTCGTATACCAATGTTAAACATAAAATAAAATGTGATTGTTTAAAGAAAGACTTTGTAGCTTGTGTAGGGAGAATGAGAGTGTGATTGGAAAATTTTAGAGTCTGCGATTTTGTGATATTGGCGATTTTGAGAGTTGGTTTAGGTTTTCCTTGTGGGCTCTGCGGCTAGGCTTCACTAGCCGCAACCCTGGTATTGTTGTAGAAGCGTGGGCTTGGTCCCTTCCAGCAAGAGCGGCAGCGGCGGCGGTCCCGAGCTCAGTGGTAGGGTTTTCCATCTGCGGTTGGCCGCGACCTTTCAGTGGTTGCGTCTAGAGGCTGTGATGCACCTTTCCAGACCGAGTAAGGGTTTGCGGTGGGTTGCGACGTCTAGAGGCCGAGGCAGACCTTACCAGAGCGTGCAGACGAGGGTCTTCGAGGGTTTGAGGGGGCGGTGACGAAGGCGTCATGGTGCTCAGTAGGGGGGAGACATGCGTCTCGGGGCCAAGGTGATGTTTGGTGGCCGAGCATTGTATGCTCATCTTCACCTACTTGTTCGGCTGCGACTCCATTTCCTTGCCGGTGATTTCTTCGTGCTTTCGAGGGCTCGCTTCCGGGTGTCCATTGGTGCTTTCAGCTGGATTTTTTGAGGTGTTTCGGGGTTTTTTTGGGGTTTTTAGCCCATCTTTGTTTCTCCTCTCATGGTTTTGTTGGGGTTTTTAGCCTAGCATTGTTTCTCCTTTTACAGCCTGCGTGCTGGTTTTGTCGTATTTCTGGGGATTTTTGTGATATGATTTATGAGCATGGTCTTTGAAATGCACTGCTCTGAACATCAGTGGGGTCTTGAAGATGTAAACAAATTATATTTTTATTAATATAATTGAGCTAATTTTCTACTGGAAAAAACTTATGTAGTGTGAAAAATAATAATAAAGATGATACATGCTAAAAATATCTATAAAATGCTTTCTTATATTAAATTATTACCTCATGCAACAGTGAACAAAAGAATTAAACAAAGGACTAAATATTCTTAACACTCATATCCGTTATAATTCCATAAAAATATCATAAGCATGTAGAGGATGATCACATAGTGATAATTAGTTCCTCCTCTATTACTCCATAAAAATATAAGTGATGATTAATTCCTCTAGCAAAAGAAAAGGAGGTGGAAACCAAGCTTGGTACCGGACTTAATAATCGTGTTGAGGGAGATACACTAGTATAAACAATGAATACAAATCACAAACGTCTCAATGTGTGGAGCAATTAAAGGTATGATGTGGAGAAATGAGACTTCAATAAGTAAGTAAATAAAAAAGGCAATCTCCAAGCTATCAATATTGAAGGGTGAAAACGTAAAATCTGGGACTTGGTGATATCTTTTGGGACCTGACGACATCTTTCCAAGGTCTCAGCTTTCAACATATCTATAGAGAATCAACTGAGGAGGCAGATAAATTATCTAAACAAGCACTCTCAGTACCTAGAGGAAGGTTAACCTATTACAACTGGGATGGAAAAACTGAGAACCCACACTAGTTTATAAAAAATTTCTAAATTTTTTTCTAAAATTCCTTCACCTATTTTACTGGACATCACTGATATGTTTTGTTGTGGGATGAGAATACAAATTTGCTGGTTTTTGGTAAAATGATAATATTTACTTATTATTAGTACTAGGTTGGAGCTACACCCATGATGTAATCAATGTTTCATGTCTTTTTTGAAAGTCGAGATCTAGATTGGAGTGTGAAGAGAGGTCTTTTAGTCCCGAAAAAACTAGCTGCATTGATCTTTTGATGTAAAAAATGATTTCCTAATATAATTTTATGAGATTTTTCTTCTGAAAATAAAAATAAAAATAAACGAATGTGACGTGTCCCATCTCCTAATGTGGTCGGAGGCACAAATCTATCATTCAAATTGCCTTGCCACTTCTAGCTTATGTTATTGAATTTAATTGGAGTTTGATATCATCAATTAATTATTTAAGATTATATTGTGTTGTTTATATGCCATGACATGCTCGAATGAACAAATTAAGGAAGTGTGAAATGAAATGGAAAAGTAGAGTGTATGCTCAAGGCTATGAAAGACAAATATGGACTATAAGGTCATTAATAAATATTTAAAAAAAAATTAACGAGTTGTATTTATTTAGCTTAAATGTGTAAAAGTATTATTATGATTTTTGTATGAGAGTAGCTAATGGGAGAGATGTTACTTTAAGTGATAACTAAAAAAAATAATAAATAACCACATAATGTATCACAATATTTAAAATATTTAATGAGGATTAAACTAGGAGTTTTTTCCAATAGAAAATTAGCTCAAAATTATATTAAGATATAATTTTTTTTACATTTTTTTTCCCAAGCATGTGCTCAGTCCTTAATATGACTGAAAATAAATTTTAGCCAAAAAATGTTGTTCAAATAATAGCTTCCTTACAGGTCTTTGAGGACCAAAAATTAAAAAATAAATACTACATGATTACAAGTTTGTATCATAGATATTATCCCATATAAAAAAAAAACCATCCAAAATACTGAAAAAGTTGTCTCAAAGTACTAGATAATGATGGATTAGTAAAGGAAAAGGTAATTCATGGGACCTGCGCTCCAAGAATCCCATTTGTAATATGAAATTCTACCACCGGGGTTCATGAATAACTTCTTTTGATAGTTGATCCGCCTCCTTGTTGAAATCTTTGAATATATGTTGGAAGCTAATTTCTTGAATTTTTTTAATTAATTCATTTGTTCTATGCTTCCATCCTTCAATGACGCTAGCCTAGAGCCTTCCTCTATTATTGAGCCATTCTATAATTACCTTTGAGTCTCCCAATGCCTGAAGTTTTGGAAGGGCTAACTTATTAGCCAGAGTGAGAGTTGCCCAGATTCTCAAGAGTTTTGTCTTCATATTTGTACCTTCCCCATAGTTGAAATGCCATCTATAAATTGTTGAATCTGGTGTTTTGATTACACCCCCTGCTCCACAAAGTTTATTGTCTAATTGTGCTGCCCCATAAAAAAAAGCAATAGAAAAACCAACATGTTGCGTGATCAAACAAGCTCTTATAGGGATAAGTTTTTGAGTCGATGGATGCTTCTTGAAGAGACCCAGAGTCTTGATAACCATAGTGTGAACAGATGGAGAAGTATTCTCGAAGATTGTTTTGTTTCTTTCGATCCAAATAAACCAACATATAAGTGTTGCAAGAGTAGGAGAGACAGATTTGTCATTAGTCCATTAATTAAAACAATCAGATAGAGTAAATCCATCCCAATTTCTTTTAATCTTTTGTATAATTTTAATTCTTTCCCAGACCAACTTTGTGAAAGTGCATTGTAGGAAGAGATGATTGATATCCTCAGAGGTTTTTTTACATAAGATACAGAGGCTTGGTCCCTCCCATCCTTTTTGATGCAATATGTCCCATGTTAATATTTTTTATTCAACGCCAGCCAAATAAACAACTTGATCTTGAGCTTTAGGTCCCACTTCCAGATGTTATGCCTCCATCCACCTAGAGTCGGAATCTTTGTGTTGAAATAAGTGCCAAATAAGCATTTTTAACCGAAATAGTTCACGAGGAGTTACCTCCTGTCCATATCAGTTTGTCTTCAGAATCCATGATAGTAGCTCCAGCCCCAATAAGTGCCCTGTGAAAAAGATCCCATTCAGCTGCCAACTTGCCTGCTAAACCCAGATCATTGCTACAGTGCCAGTTTTCTATAAGGGAGCAATGTTCCATATGATTTTTAGCTTGTGAAAGAACTGTGATATTTTTATGCTTTAAATGTGTTGTAAGATCAACTAAGAGAAGGGATCTATCTCCCAGTCCTAATATTATGTCTCTTCCAATAGAAATAAGATGAATCGATCCAGGAATCCAGCTAAGCCAAAGAGTAATAAGGTGTTCTGACTTAATAAGACTATTCCAGATCCTTGAAGCTGCATTCTATTTGAAGGAGGTCGATCTGTACCAATTAATGATTGTGGTATTATGAAGATATTTATCCTTTATAATATTGTGCCAAATTCCCTTCCGAGTGAGTACTCGCTAGAGTGTGTTGGCATTCAATGGTGTGTTGAACTGGTATAAATTATGAAAACCCCAACCATTGCAATTTTTTGGTCTAGATAAAGCATCCCACTTGCAAAGATGATAATGTTTGGTTTCATTGTTACCATTCTAACGAAAGTTAAACATCAATTTCCAGATCTTATTAAGAATAGAGCGTGGTATAGTCTCCAAAGACATCCAATAAAATGGCTGACTCTCCAGTACAAACTTTATTAAAATATATCGACCGCCCAAGGATAACCATATATTGCACCATAGTCTGATTTTTTTCTCCATTTTTGCCAGGAGCCAATTTCAATCATCAGCCTGATATGCCCCGGTCTTTAGTTGATATACTAGATATTTGAAGTCTGAAGCAAGAGATAAAAAGGTGTATGGGAGAAAGGAATTGTATGGATTAAGATCCACTTCGGATAAACCTTCAAAGAGTCCACTGGTTTTGGATTCATTAACTTGAAGACCTGAGGCTTTAAAGAACAATAATATAAGTTTGTCGATTTCCGGCCATTCATGAATATTTTCCTTGGTCATGATTAATACATCATCCACGAAGAATAAATGAAGAATTTTAATCATTCTCGACACTTTAATACCAGTAATATTGCCTTCCCATTTTCTTTCTTTTAATAAAAGGTTGAGGCCCTCCATAACCAAGATTAATAATAATGGGGATAAAGAACAACCCTGGCACAAACCTCTGCCACTCCTGAGGAATTTTGTAGCCTCTCCATTTAATAATACAACATAAGTGGGTGATACGACACAACTCATAATCCACTTTGTCATCTGTAAACCAAAGCCCACTTGTAATAAAATCATCCTTAGAAAATCCTAATCTATACAAATGTATGCTTTGTGCAGATCCAGTTTGAGAACCAATGACTTTAATTTATTTTTATTTATACTATGAAGGAACTCGTGGGCTATACCAATAGCATATTGAATCTGCCTTCCTTTCAAAAAGCCTAACTGTTCTGCTGAGAGTGATTTGGACAAAATGGGTTTGATCTGATTAGCAATGATTTAGAGATTATTTTGTAGCAGAGATTACATAATGAGATGGGCCAGAAATGCCCAAAGTTTGTTGGATTTTTTTCTTTTGGTATTAGGGAAAGGAAGGTAGAGCTTATGCTCCCAAAAATAATTCCTCTCTGTCTTGACTCCTCAACTATCTCTAAAATATCATTTCCAAACAGATCAAAAAAGTGTGAGAAAAATTCCACAGTCTAGTCATCAGGCCCTGGACTTTTATCTTTTTTGAAAAGTGATAAAACTGCTT
Organism: Picea engelmannii; assembly: GCA_009831015.1. Lineage (NCBI taxonomy): Eukaryota > Viridiplantae > Streptophyta > Pinopsida > Pinales > Pinaceae > Picea > Picea engelmannii. Next base: position 121,036 of record ML789902.1, on the reverse strand, counting down.
TTATTTCTTCTAAATTGACTAGATCATGCAGAGATATTGCCTCTTTAACATTAACCATCCTGTATAAAAGACCAGTAATTTGAACTTGTTCAGCTGTGTTAGATAAATTCTGAGCTTTGAAGAAAATTTTAAATTAATGTGCAACCGCCCACTTTAATTCTACCTGCCCTGTATGTACTTGCCCAATTTCATCAGATATCTCCCATATATGTTTCCAATTGTGTCTGTGGTTATCAAATTGGTGAAATAATTTGGTATTTTGATCACCACTAAGTACTCAGATCGCCCTGCTACATTGTCTCCACTTTTCTTCATTTGCATGTAAAATATTGTTTCTTTCCTGTTCCAATTTGCCAAGAAGTTGTTCTGTTACAGAATGTGATAAATCATCCACAAATATCAGAAAGGTCTCTTTAATTTTTTATTCTGATAGCTCAATACGTTGTAGATTGTTCCCAGCTCTATGCTTCACCCATAATTTTGTCTGTATTTTTAGTTCTTTTAATTTCCAAACAAGTTTGCGTTGACTGCAAGTTTCTGATGCAAATTTTGGATCCTTCCAAACCTTATGAAAAAGTATATTGTATTCCTCATTGATCAGCCAAAGGGGGTTTAATTTAAAGGGATATATGATTTATACTTAGGAGGCATCTCCAACTGTAACATAACGGGGGCGTGATCTGAGATGAAAGGTAACTCCACCCAGTAACGGTAGATGCCAACACTAGTTAATAAATCTTCTGAAATAAAACATTTGTACAATATCTTGGAAATAGATTGAGTATTGATTCTACCATTTCTCCAGGTAGGTACTAACTTATCTGGTTGGATGTCTACTAAATTCTTTGACTGGAATAAATATTTGAGGTACCCCGCCAAAGAACTGACTGATGTATTGCCTCCCCAAACCTCATTAGGAGAGATAGTAATATTTAGATCGCCTGCTATGATCAAATTTTTAAAAGATAAGAGACCACTATCAACCACTAAATTCCAAAAAGACTTTCGTTCCGAGCATGGGCTATAAACACTGAGAAGAGTGAGCTCCCTCTGGCTAGCAATAAATTTGCCTGTCAATAGAATACCACCACAGGTGAGATGTGGTATCAAATAAAAAATGTTAGGATCCCAGGTGACTAATGAACCACCAGAAGTACCAAGTGAGTTCACAGCACATGAAACCCAAGAAGGTCTAAATCCGTTCATGAAATCCCAATATTTTTATTCATGAACTAAGGTCTCCTGTAAAAATATAATCTCTGGACGGGTTCGATCCAAAAGACGATGAATCGAGGCGGCTTTAAGGGTGCCCCCGACCCCTTCGATATTTAAATAAATTAAGATCATTAATTTTCCCTTGCTAGGGATTTCATTTCTCTAAGTGCATCACAGTCAATGGAAGATGGATCAATGTCACAAGGTTTATTGGTCAAGCTCTCCAAGTTTTTCCATGAGCTCCAAGTCTTAATGGGAGTATATTCTATGCCCAAGCCTCTAGACCAGGCATATTCCTTCCCTATCCCTTTAGGGAGAGTGCAAGAAGTACTAGCCTCCCCCCCACAGGTGGTGTAATCATAAACAATGTTTCCCAAATAAACTGGTAATGGTACAGTAGAATCATTGTCTCGTATAGAGGGTAACAGGGAATCCATCACAACAGAAAGAGAGGAATCATGATCCTCAAATTCCCTATAGCCAAGAACAATCTCAGTCACATCCGATCGAGGTATAGAAGAGGTAGAGGAAATAACCGACTGACCCAGGTCAACACAACTAAAGGGAGACCTTGGTGAAGGAACAATAATAGAATGGTGTGATGGCTGCTTTTCTAAAATAACAGGATCAACCTCCACAGTCTCAAACTGCATCGAAACACTAGGAATCCATCGAAATGAATCCTTAATGATAGAACCCAGAACTACCTGGTCTACCTCAGAGGGCATAAGGTCTTTGGAAGTAGAGCATTTAAGCCAGCTAGATGTGTCCAAAGAATCTCTTTCCCACAAAGTTAAAGTAGAAAAAAAGGTAGGACAATGCAATTTTAACTTACTAGTGAGTGAGTCCAATGGCTCCAGATGACTGTCCAGCTCTGGTGAATAGTGTAGATTCCCGGTCCCAAAAGTATCCACTTCTGGTGTGCAATCCGAAATATCCCAGAGATTGTGCGTGTCTTCCGAGAAATCTTCTTCCACAAAACCCTTACAATCCCAACGAAGGTGTCCCATGCAGCGACAAAGGATACAACATAAAGGTATGCCCAAGTAATCTAACCTCTGGTGTATTCGCCGACCCCGCCACTCAATGTCAAGAACCTCTGGTAGCCCACAGTGGATGTCAATATCCACTAGTATTCTACCAATATTTCTGGATGTTTCCAATAGTGACTGACGATCCAACACAATGAACGTACCTAAAGAGTCACCAATCGCCTTGAGGGAACCTTCATTCCAGAGTTGGATAGGTAGTCCAGGAAGGAGTACCCATAGATGGTGGTTTTGAAAATAATTTGTCGATGGGTCAAAATAAAACCTCCATTTCTTCAACATCAGGCTACTACCACCAAAAATCCAATGAGAGTCCAGTAGGAGTGTTTTTTCCTATGGGGTTCTATAGATGAAACCCATCCAACCTTTAGAAAGGTACAATACCTCAGGAGAATAACCTAGTAAAGGGGCCCAATATTTATCCATTGAGACTGGAAGATATTCTTGTTCCAGATAATGATATGAAACTCTACTGAATAAACCGCAAAGGGCCATCCTACAGGTCTCCTCTAATCTAATGTCATATCCCAAGACCAATTTCTTAATAGTTTTATTTGATTTCCAAAGTTTATGCCTAAAGCCGAAGGAGGTAGTGTGTTTTTGGGCCTTTCTCTGTGTGCTTGGAGAAGCCACCACCCCTGTTAATAGTGTTCTAGCTTCCCACAAGCATTGTTGTATCCACTGGCCGCACAGGTTCATACAAAACAGGGCAAGTGACACCGGAAGTAGGCCGAGAGTCGAGGTTCCTACCAAGTGGAGTTGTAGGGGAAACAATAAGTTCACAGGATGACGAAATAGTGTTAGTATCCCTTCCCAAGTAATTCACAGAGGTGAAAAGACCTTCCCTCTACCAAATGACCTCGTCAACAACACCCATAAGTGCTCTGACGTTGCCTTCTAGATCAGATTGTCGTGAAGTCGTCATGCATAACGCCACCTAGACTCCACTTAAATTGAAAGACCATACACCTCAGGGCGGTCTAGTTTCCAAGTGTAGTAAGTGAAAAAACTTAAATGAATAGTATCTGGGCCCGAGTACCCTGACTTAATGGTCATCTGTAGGGAATTAATAAGCATAAAACCCAAAAAATAAAAACAGATAACGAAAGTCAAATCAAAGAACCTTAGTAAAGGGGAGAGTCACATGTTTTCCGAGAAGGTTGAGAAAGCCCGAGGAGGTAGAAAAAAACTAGAAAGGGATCTAAACCCGTCATTAAACTCCGCCAAGTTCAGACTAGATTATATAAGGATAATGTATTTCACTAGGAAAGGACCTCACCACCTCTAAACCCAGTCCCGAAAACCAGTTCCTCCTCTTCGGCTCCATTCAAAAAACTGTGTTTCCTGCCTAGTTGCAGAGAGGGCCTTGTGTAAGTGATTGACATTAAACTAGGAGTTATGAAGCACATATAAAGATAAAATTTATTAAGGTGTGGTTTTTTTATCATTTAATATGAAATAATTAATACATGACATGGAATTAAATGATAAAATTTACACTTAAAGAAATTTGATCCCTCTTGGTGCTTTATAGATCATTTTTTAAGATGGATCTACATTAGTTTATTTTCACTTTAGTTAATTTTTTTATTTAATTTATTAACATTAAAGCTATGATACATTGTTGCAATGCACCTAATTACTTTCAACTCGATATTAGAGACTTGACATCTCAAATTCATTCACTAAGAAATAATATAAAAAAATACCAATAAAATTTCCCTGGAGAATTATCCCTTCTAACATTATTATTATTACTTTAATTTTAGTTTTGTAAAATATTATATTGGGCCAACATATCTCTTCAATATTGAATTGCAAAATTTAATATAAACTCATTTTGTAATTGTATCTATGTTTGTAACACCCTGTTTCCCCTAGTCTGTAAAAATAACTATATTGACCAAGAACTATGGCAAACTCAAAAATGTGAATGTGTGATGTGAATGGACCTTGTGTAAAAGGTCGATGAATGTAAATAATGTTATGAATATATGTTGCAGAACTGCTGAGAGGGGGATGTGCTAAAAAGAGACCACGATGGCTGATGAAAGGTGGTGGAAGGCACCTGGAATGGTGGCGTTAAATTCCACTGAAGACCAATACCGTATTTAGTCTGCATTGGCCCGGAGAACTAAGAGCGGCTCGTTGGTCCCGAATTGAATGACTCGCCAGGTTGGTAGGTGAAAGGGGGATCCTCAAGAGTTTATGAGGGATTGGGGGGTGAACCACCCATCCGTAGAGTCCTCAGGCCTGATCACCATGAGGAAGATCGTGCCACACGAAACCTCGCAAGAGAGAAATGCATGGGGAAGAAGTGTGGAGGAGAGGGACGCGAGGGGAGATCGGAGGAGAAAATCAGAAGGAATCTGAAAAATACAGAGTGTGTGATAGCAGAGAAGAAGGAGAGTAACCTTCATTTTCACTCACTGACAAACAGAGACTCAGTCTCACAGCATCGTGATCTCAGCTCGGGGGTGGCTAGTGGTAAATCCACTCGGAATCGCTGAGCCTACGGTTGGGTGGAAATGAGCACCCCTCTCAGCAGTTGCATCAAACCTGGTGTTTTTCTGATAAGTGTTTAGATCTTGTGTCTTGCATTGAATATCTTGGAATGTATGCTCATGGTTTGAACACTTATACATGGTTTCGGTGTAGAAATGTCTGCATGGTGTTTTGATCGGAAATGGTGGTTGCATGCTTATGTTGGAATGACCACATTAAGTTTATATAGATATAGATATATGTACTTGAACGAATTCAGTTTTCAAGGCTCTTCTCGTGAGATTTGTTTCCCTTATTGGTCTCACATGATTCCCTGGATAGATTTCCCCACAGGGACACCCTTTCAGGATCGTTCCTTTCCATTCCAAAGCCAGGTTAAGTTCCCTGAAAGGACTACGCCTTAGTAAAATCGTGGATTTTCTTATTACCTATCACAGAAGTTAACGGCTCAGAGATTTAAGAAGACCTTTCAGTCTGGTCATAAAACCTGGTGAAAATCTACTGAAAAACCCAATGAAGGGCTTTAAGGCCTAAGATTTGAAAACCTTGCACGAGCGAGAGTGGATTTCTTAGAGCTCAGTATTTTGGTGTTTCGGCACCCGGGACACCTAAGGGTAGTATTTTCTTGTACTCGCAAATCCTGAAACCCCGACTTGTGAAATCCTGAAATGGCTTAGCACGTATAGATTCGACGTTTCGACATTTCGGTACCTAGGATACTCAAGGGCGAGTTCCCTTGCACTCGCAAGTCCTGAAATCCCGACTTGCGGAATCCTGAAATGAACTTAGCCTTATATATATATATATATATATATATATATATATATATATACATATATCGACGTTTCAGAACTTTGACCCCCGAAAAACTCATATGCGAGACCTCTTGTCATCGCACAACGCAAAATCCCGAAGTATGAAACCCCAAAAAGGTATAGCGTGGTTAAGCCTTGGTGTTTCGGTGTTTTGACAACTGGGAAAACCAAGGGTCAGTCTTCTTGTACTCGCAAGTCCTGAAATCCTGAAATAGTATAGTGTATTTCAGAGTTCGGTGTTTCGGAGTTTTGTCTCTCGGGAAACCCAGGTGCGAGACCTCATGATTCTCGCATATTACGAAATCCCGATGGAAGAAACCCCGAAATGATAGTAGCGCGGATGAGATATGGTGTTTCGGTGTTTCGACACCCAGGATACCTAAGGGTAAGATCCTCTTGTCATCGCACATTGCAAAATCCTGACTTGCAAAACCCCGAAACGAGCTTTGCATACATATATGAGCTTCAGAGTTTCGGCTCTCGAGAAACTCAGATGCAAGACCTTTTATCATCGTACATCACAAAATCCTGACTTGCGAAATCTCGAAACAAGCTTAGCATATATATATATATATATATAATGATCTTCAGAATTTCGGCTCCCGAATATCCTAGGTGCGAGACCTCCTGTCTGCACATATCGTGAAATCTCGAAGTATGAAACCCTAAAATGAGTACAGCGTGACTAGAATTAAATGTTTCATTGTTTCGGCACCCGGGATATCTAGAGGCAAGTCTCTTGTCTTCGCGTAGCCCAAAATCCCGACTTGCGAAACCCCGAAATGACATAACGTGTCTAGAGTTTGGATGTTTCGGTGTTTCGGCACCCGGGAAACTCAGATGCGAGACCTCCTGTCTTCGCGTAGCCCGAAATCCTGACTTGCGACATCCCAAAATGATAGAGCATGGACAGGTAATGATTTTTTAGAGTTTTGGCTCCCAGGAGACTTAGATGCGAAACCCTCATGTCCTCGCATATCATGAAATCTCGAAATGGATTAGCACACATGGTTTTGGTGTTTCTGCGTTTCGGTACTCAGGATCTCCAAAGGTTAGTTTTCCTCGTGTTCGCTAGAGACGAAATTTCGATGGATGTAACCCCGAAATGAACAAGGGAATACATGCTTCTCGATTTCCCGAATCGTGAAAGCCAGGAACATCTCTCTGGTAAGTCCTATGGTCATCGTCGATGATCATATGTGTACGGATAAGGGATGGTAGGGTTTGCAACAGGCCCCATAGGAATTCGGGGAATTCTGTTCCTCAGAGAAAAGATGAAAAAGGCTGAAAAAGTTCGGTTTTCGTAGTGGGTGTGTTACAAATTGGTATCAGAGCATGGTTACAACACTTTGCCTGCTTGGGCTCATGAACGAGTTGCGCAGAGACTCCGTTCGAAGCACTCCTAAAAGGAGTAACCCTCTATCTTAAGTCTCTTAATCCAAGGTCAAAGTTAAAAAATAAAATAAAAAATGAAAACCCCGATTGTGTGTATGCATGTGAGAAAAATAGGAATTATGCGCAGGTTATGAATGTATATAAATATTGACTAAAAACCAATGTTTGTCTTTTTTACCCAAGTGGATGATCAACCGCGGGAAAATTACAGACGCATAGAATATTGACTCACAAAGAGGTGGGGGAAGGCTCCCACAATAGAGACGAAGAGTCTGACGAAAGAAGGGCAGTAAGGACCCCTCTAGATCTAGCTGAGACTGTGAGGAGCCTCATGGTTGAATTACAAAGCTGCAAGGCTGACAATGAGAGGATGATGAAAGAACAAGAGAAGCAAACAAAAATCAACGCAGTATTACTGCAGAGCTTATTCGATCTACAAAGAAAAATGCAACATGAATCTGAGATACAGAAACATGGTCATATTAGTGGCCACGCTGAGAGTAGCACCTCGAGAAAGGTCCACCCTAGAGGTAAAGGACAAGCGTCAGACGATTCCTCTGAGAAGGAAGCTGGCGGTTCGGAGGGCTCTTCTAGTAGCAGAACTAGTTCTCCTTTCCAAAGAAAACAGAAGAAGCAAAATCTTTCCAAGGGTCATAAATTCAAAGAATTCAGGAAGGCCAAACCACCCTCCTTCGATGAAGAAATAAAGAAGGGAGAGGAAGCAGAGGCCTGGCTACTTGGACTAAAGAAGTATTTCAGAGTCCATGACTTTTCAGAAAATTTGAAGGCCCAAGTGGCCACCTTCAACTTGAACAGAAAGGCTTCCATTTGGTGGGAACACCTTAAGAATGTGAAAGGGGTTTGTGAAGAAGACCTGTCTTGGGAGCAATTTGAGAAATACTTCCAGAAGAAGTATTTGTCAGAAAAATATTTCGACAAAAAGACTAAAGAGTTTTATGAACTCAAACTGAGGCAACTCACTATAGAGGAATATGTCAACAAATTCCTCGACTTGTTGAGGTATGTACCTTATATAAAAGCAGAAAAGGCAAAGGTGCAACGCTTCATCAACAGAATACCTAAGGACTATCGGAACATAATTGAATTTGATGAGCCAAAGACCCTAGAAGGCACTATTCGAAAGGCAACCTATTGTCATGAACAATTTGGACATCGGACAGAGCCTCGTGAAGGCTGGAAACAGAAGAATAGTTCGAGATTTCAGAAAAATGGGATTAAATCCACAGGATTTAAGAACTGTAAGAAGAACCTAGGAATGAAATTCCCAGCCCGGAGTGTACACTAGCAAAATTTTCCCTCCTTGGGCGGAAATAAAACTTCTGGACCTGTAATAGTGAAGGCTGATAACCCAAAGAGAGAGCCTTTGAAATGTTGGGGTTGCGGAGAAGAAAATCTACTGAGAGACTTCCCACACCGACAACAGAATAGTAGGATAATTTATAACATCCAGGAAGCTACCACCATCAATGATGTGGCTAGGAGTGTGCTGTAAATTTATGCAGCCTTGGCTAATAACCAGGCTAACCATCAAGCTTCAGTGGTGGAAATAGAAGGTATGATTTCCATCCATCTAGTGTCTATTTTGATTGACCCTGCTTCAAATTTGAGTTATATAGCCCCTAAGGCTGTTGATAAGTGTAAACTACAGCCACACAAAAATACCAAGCCATGGTTGGTACAATTAGCCACTGGCACCAAAAGAAGGGTAGCCGAGGTCATACCAACCTGCCAATTAATGTTGGGTGAATTCCCCACCCAAACAACTCTTAAAATATTACCCATGGGATCATATGATCTGTTGATTGGTATGGACTGGCTAGCCACCCATAAAGCCAGATTGGACTGTTACCATAAAACCTTAGAATGTGTAAGTAAAGAAGGAAAAAGGATAACCCTTCAAGGGATCCGAAAACCTGTCTCGGTGAGACAAATATCAGCTCTGCAAATGAGAAAGTATTGTCGAAAAGGATGTCCCCTATATGCAATACAACTGTTGAAAACAATTGAAGGTGACAAACCAAGCCTTGAAGACCACCCTACCTTGAGAGAATACAGAGATGTGTTTCCGGAAGAGGTACCGGGTCTACCTCCGAGAAGGGACATTGACTTCTCGATAGAACTTGCACCGGGAGCGGTGCCGGTGTCTAGGACACCCTACAGGATGAGCACACCTGAGTCAGTTGAACTCAAATTGCAATTGAAAGAAATGATGGATAAAGGCTATATCCGCCCCAACGTGTCTCCATGGGGAGCACCAGTCCTGTTCGTGAAAAAGAAGGATGGTACCCTTAGACTGTGTGTATATTATAGACAACTCAATAAGGTAACCATAAAGAACAAGTACCCCTTGCCCAAGATCGATGACCTGTTCGATCAATTGGGGGGTGCATCTATTTTCTCAAAGATTGACTTGAGGTTGGGATACCATCAAGTCCGAATCAAGGGTGAAGACATCCATAAAACTACCTTCCGGACATGGTATGGTCACTATGAGTTTGTGGTGGTGCCATTTGGGCTAACCAATGCCCCTGCCACTTTCATGTGCTTGATGAATAATGTACTCAGCAAATTCCTAGACAAATTTGTGCTAGTTTTTATTGATGATATATTAATTTATTAAAAGAATAGAGAAGAGCATGAAGAGCATCTTAGGCTTGTGTTGCAAGTGCTAAGAGAACATCAGCTCTATGCTAAATTCAACAAATGTGACTTCTTTCAGAAGCAAATAAATTACTTGGGCCATGTTTTATCGGAAGAAGGAGTAGAAGTAGACCCCAACAAGATCAGGTCTATCATGGAATGGCCTACCCCAAAGGATGTTTCAGATATCATATCCTTTATGGGATTAGCAGGGTACTATAGGAGATTTATAAAAGGATTCTCCAAGATTGGTTGTCCAATCACTGCCCTTCTGAAAAAGGGGACAAAATTCATGTGGACACAGAAATGTGAAGAAAGATTTCAAACCCTGAAACATCTACTGACCCACATACCCGTGTTGAAGATCGCCAATCCTGAAGCAGATTTCCTCATGTGCACAAATGCTTGCGAGGAAGGGCTCGGAGGAGTCCTTATGTAAGGAGGAAATGTGGTCTGCTATGAATCCCAGAAATTAAACGAACTTGAAGTCAAATATGTGACTCATGATCTAGAACTGGCCACCATAGTGCATGCCTTAAAAATGTGGAGGCATTACCTCCTGGAAAGGAAATTTGTACTTATGACAGATCACTGTGGATTGCGATATTTGTTTGACCAACCGAAACTCAATGCCAAACAAGCTAGGTGGATGGCCCTCCTTAGCGAGTTTGATTTCAAAATCAAACACATTAAAGGAAAAGAAAATAGGGTGGCCGATGCCCTTAGCCGAAGTATGAAAACGATTCACCTGACAATGGTTAGCATTCGTGAGACGGATGTCAAGGAAAGAGTCAGAAATGCACAAAAGACAGACCCATTTTTCCAGACCGTAACCTTGTACCTACAACAAGAACCCACCAGGGTAAAATATGAAGGCTACCAGATGACCAAAGCAGGTCTGCTCACTTACAGAAACAGATTGTATATTCCATATTGTGACGACTTGAAAAGGTTCATTATGAATGTACTACATAAAATATCCTATACTAGTCATACATGATACCAGAAGATGATCACGGCCACCAGGAAACAATTTTACTAGCCTGGGTTGAAGAAAGACATAGCCGAGTACTTGGCCAAATGCATAGATTTCCAACAGGTTAAAGCAGAACATCGACACCCAACAAGATTATTGCAACCTTTACCAATCCCAGAATGGAAATGGGAAACCATCTCCATGGATTTCATTACTGGATTACTGACCTCGCCAAACAAAATGATGCCATTATGGTTGTGGTGGATAAATTGAGCAAGTCTTCTCATTTCATCCCCGTCAAATCGACTTGCAAGGCAATAGACATTGCCCAGGTATTCATGAAGGAGATATTCAGACTGCATGGTATGCCGAAAGAGATCGTGTCTAACAGAGACACTAAATTTACTTCCAACTTTTGGAAATAAATGATGGTTGGTTTAGAGACCAAGTTGCTGTTTAGCACCGCCTATCACCCTCAAACCGACGTACAGACAGAAAGAGTAAACCAAATACTAGAAGACATGTTAAGAATGCATCTAATGCATCAACCCAAGAAGTGGGAAGACTACCTGCCACTGGTGGAATTCGCCTACAACAACGACTACCAAGAATCCCTAAAGATGAGTCCGTTCAAAGTCCTCTATGGTAGGCCTTGCAACACTCCTGTCAGTTGGAGTAATCCCGTAAACAAAATTTCTTTTGGACCCGACATGTTGAAAGAAATGGAACAATAAGTAATTTAGATAAAACAAAACCTGAAGGTTGCTCAGAACCAGCAGAAAATTTATGTCGACCAAAAGAGAACTCCAAGAGAGTTCAAGACAGGAGACCATGTATATCTCAGAGTTAGGCCCAGGAAGAGTTCTTTGAAAATGGGAGCTTGTTCCAAGTTGGCATCTCGATATTGTGGACTGTTTGAGATTCTAGATAGAGTGGGACCTGTAGCCTATAGGCTGGCACTTCCTCCCACCGTAAAAACACATAATGTTTTCCATGTTTCATTATTGAAGAAATATGTACATGATGCTAACCATATAATTGACTGGTCTATGATCCAGGTGGAACCGGAGGGATAATTTCTACCAGAACCTCAATGCACACTGGACAGAAAGGAAACCCTGCTCTGGAACCGAACCATTGCACAGGTCAAGGTGCAGTGGAGACATTTTGGCCCAGATGAGGCTACATGGGAAATGAAGGATGCCATGAAACAAGCATATAAGATTTTGTTTACATCTGTACATGCATGTCATGTTGATAGATAGAACATCGAGGACGATGTTCCTTTAAGGGGGAGGGAACTGTAACACCCTGTTTCCCCTAGTTTGTAAAAATAAGTATACTGACCAAGAATTGTGGCAAACTAAAAAATGTGAATGTGTGATGTTAATGGACCTTGTGTAAAATATTGATGAATGTAAATAATGTTATGAATATATGTTGCAGGACTGCTAAGAGGGGGATGTGCTAAAAAGAGACCATGATGGATGATGAAAGGTGGTGGAAGGCACTTGGAATGGTGGCATTAACTTCCACCGAAGACCAATACCGTATCTAGTTTTCACTGGCCCAGATAACTAAGAGCGGCTCGCTGGTCCTGAATTGAATGACTCGCCAGGTTGGTAGGTGAAGGGGGGCTCCTCATGAGTTAATAAGGGATGGGGGGGTGAACCGCCCATCCGTAGAGTCCTTAGGCTTGACCACCGCGAGGAAGATCATGCCACATGAAACATCGCAAGAGAGAAATGCATGGGGAAGAAGTGTGGAGGAGAGGGACATGAGGGGAGATTGGAGGAAAAAATCGGAAGGACTTTGGAAAAATACAGAGTGTGTGATAGCAGAGAAGAAGGAGAGTAACCTTCGTTCTTGCTCGTTGACGAAAAAAGACTCAGTCTCATAGCATCGTGGTCTTAGCTCGGGGGTGGCTAGTGGTAAATCCATTCAGAATCGCTGAGCCTACGGTTGGGTGGAAATGAGCACCCCTCTCAGCAATTGCATCAAACCTGGTGTTTTTCTGATAAGTGTTTATATCTTGTGTCTTGCATTGAATATCTTGGAATGTATGCTCATGGTTTGAACACTTATACATGGTTTCGGTGTAGAAATTTTTGCATGGTGTTTTGATCGGAAATGGTGGTTGCATGCTTTTGTTGGAATGACCACATTCAGTTTATATAGATATAGATATATGTACTTGAACGAATTCAGTTTTCAAGGCTGTTCTCAGGAGATTTGTTTCCCTTATTGGTCTCACATGATGCCCTAAATAGATTTCCCCACAGGGACACCCTTTCGAGATCGTTCCTTTCCATTCCAGAGCCAGGGTAAGTTCCTTGAAAGGACTACCGCCTTAGTAAAATCGTGGATTTGCTTATTACCTATCACAAAAGTTAATAGCTCAGGGATTTAAGAAGACCTTTCAGTCTGGTCATAAAACCTGATGAAAATCTACCCAAAAACCCAATGAAGGGCTTTAAGGCCTAAAATTTGAAAACCTTGCACGAGCGAGAGTGGATCTCTTAGAGCTCGGTATTTCGGCACCTGGGACACCTAAGGGTAAGATTTTCTTGTACTTGTAAATCCTGAAACCCCGACTTGCGAAATCCCGAAATGGCTTAGCGTGTATAGATTCGGCGTTTCGGCATTTCGGTACCCAGGATACTCAAGGGCGAGTTCCCTTGCACTCACAAGTCCCGAAATCCTGGCTTGCGAAATCTCGAAATGAACTTAGCCTCATAGATAGATATATATATACATATATTGGTGTTTCAGAACTTCGGCCACTAGAAAACTCATATGCAAGACCTCTTGTCATAACACATTGCGAAATCCCGAAGTATGAAACCCCGAAAAGGTCTAGCGTGGGTAAGCCTTGGTGTTTCGATGTTTCGGAAACTGGAAAACCCAAGGGTCAGTCTTCTTGTACTCGCAAGTCTTGAAATCCTGACTTGTGAAATCCCAAAATAGTATAGTGTATTTCAAAGTTCGGTGTTTCAGAGTTTCAGCTCCTGGGAAACCCAGGTGCGAGACCTCATGATTCTCGCATATCACGAAATCTCGATGGATGAAACTCAGAAATGATAGTAGCACGGATGAGATATGGTGTTTCGGTGTTTCGACATTCGGGATACCTAAGGGTAAGATCCTCTTGTCATCGCACATTGCGAAATCTCGACTTGCAAAACCTCGAAACGAGCTTAGCGTACATATATGAGCTTCGGAGTTTCAGCTCCCAGGAAAATCAGATGCGAGACCTTTTGTCATCGTACATCATGAGATCCCGACTTGCGAAATCCCGA
>ML789902.1:54620-87908 GCA_009831015.1 Picea engelmannii | reverse complement strand
GATGAGGCCCCCCTTGACATCGTGGTGCTTCCTCACGATGTCTGACCCCCTCCCACCTAAAACCACTTACCGCCTCTGTTACCACCTTCACCTCCCACTGCCATATGTTCTCCACTCCATCTCTCACTTTCGCCCATCACATCCTCCACTCACCGCTGGGCCATAGACCCTTATCACTCCTGTCTGTCATCTCTTGCCAAGCGTCTTACCTCTTGCATCCTCCTTGGCAGATGGTCCCATCCTGTCCACTACCGCAGCCTTACATCTTCCCCCACATCATTACCCCATGCCACTACACCTCTGACCTGTCTTAGTGTAGTGCATGCACCTTCCACCATCTGCACTCTCCCAATCACCTTCCATCCATCATATCTGTCCACATGGCCGTCTCATGTTTCACCTCCCCATCAGATCCCCGTCCACGCTCATCAGTGGGTCCCCTTGTAGTGGTCCAACGAAGCAACAAATAGCCAAAGATGATCTTCCATGACTCCTAGGTGAATATTTGACCAAGGCCTCTCAGATCCCGATGAATCAATTAATGCAATTGTGGAAGGTGGGTGAGACATCATCTCCTTCCATAGATAGAAGGCCAGAAAGGGACAAAGCACAGAGGTGACTGTTAGTCCTTTCTGACAAAGATCGCATCCAACAGAAGACTGCATGGGTAGTCTGCCCAACATTTGCATTTGCAGCCTGACAGAGAAGCTCATAAATGTAAAGCCTTGAATGCATGACATGATCGTGCTCCAGGAAGTCTGAGCCAATTCCAAGTATATGTCGACATTTTTTCCATTTTTAGGGTGGATGGTTGAGATAGGCTCCCGTATTGTATAGTTTTGATGAAGCACTGGTTTACCTGGTTATGCATTTGTATTTGAGAATTCCTGTTTAATGAAAGTCAGCTTCTTTCCATCTCTGTAAACACTGTATTAAGACACTCGGAATTGTAGGATCTAGTCGAGGGTCGTGATGTTGTAGGATGATGTATGTTGGATCACTGCAACATTTTCACCAGTTTTAGTGAGTTTTCTTGTGTTACACTCTCCCTCTTACACTGAATAGCTTGGAATTGGAGGATCCAGTCGGGTTGTTACAATAGCATTGTGATGGTCGAAATTGGAGGATCCAGTCGAGCTGTTACAACAGCCATTGTAATTGTGCTAGTTAAGCGCATTTTAGCATCTTGTTTTCTTATACAAGTTGCTGGAAGGCCTGATGCCCATAACAACCTTGTTCACTATCCTCACCAAGTCTTCCCTCTTCTCATTTTTAAACTCAACTTCCTGACTGAATTTAGATCAGGACCTCACCTACTCATGCATGCCTCGCCTAGTTTTCTGAGTTAAAGCAATATTCTCCTGGGTCTACACCCATTCGACCACCCCAATTCATTTATTCATGACATATAAAATTGATGGATATTAGGCTTACATCTACTGCAATCCATAGGTGACTTCTGGTGCTAACCCATTAATAATGTAAATATTTTCATGATAATAGGTCTTCCATAGTCTGTTTCTAAAATATAATTATAATTACAAGTTGGGGGAAACATGGGTGTTACATCTTATCTCTGAATATTAAGAATTTCCTTGGCCTCGACCTGCTCCTCCATGAGATCCTCACCCATATGCTTACTAAGAATTTCATCATGTTTCTTGTTCTCCACGACCATCTACTCAATCATTTTCTCATCTAGAAGGGGAACATGAGCAACAAACTCTCGATCTTTCTGTTGTTGTTTTTCCTTGTCTTTCTCTCCCATTTCTTTCACCACATTAGGAATAGATTAATGGCAATGATGTCCTCTCTCTTGATTATCAATCTGACCTACCTCTAAATAGACTTTATCCTCGATGAATCCCTCTGCGTTTTGGCCTGCCTCTCCTCCTCTACGGGCACTCGATTTTCTCCAAGATATTATTCTCGTCATTTCTATCTCCATAATAAATGGTGTCAATCATTTGTAGATCGCATACATAGACCTCCTCTTCTTTTCCTCGTGGGTCTTATCGAATATCTCGTTTATGCCAATGAAGAATTTCCCATCCTCTCTTGTATAATTATTGCTAGAATATTGTAACATGCCATCTTCCAACAATCAATTGTACAAGTGAAATTGTGAAATTCCTCCCTGGTGTCAAAGAGATATTCAATAACCCCCCTGAGACGAAGAAGAGGAGTTCTAGGTATGTGATATACAAGTGAATTGACAATATTTATTATAGCAATAGTGATGACGAGAATGATATCATGCACAAAGTCGAGCGACACGTGGAGGAGGAGATGTAGGTTAGAGTGTTGAGGGGGTGGCAGGGAATCGAGTCCATCTAGAGGGAGGACAGGTTGATGATCAAGAGAGGTAAGGTCATTGCCATTAAGTCGGTCCTATTCGTGGAAGATGAAAGAAGTGGGAGAGAAGGACAAGGGAAACTAGCAACAAAGAGAGCGAGAGTTTGTTTCCTATGTTCCCCTTCCGGATGAGAAAGCGATTGAGTGCATGGTTGTGGAGAAGAAGAAACATGATGAACTTCTTAGTAAGTACATGGGTGAGAATCTCATGGAGTACATTGTGCCAAGGAAATGCTTAATATTTAGCGATAAGGCATGCTGACAAATCTTATGGATCATCAATTGTTTTTCCAAATGTGCTTCTTAACTTCTATTAAATATACAATATAGATCTTAGGTCAATTTTGAGGCTGACATTGTTTTATAATTAATACATCCTATAGGTTCCTTTCTTGTTGAATAGGGCAAAGGGTAACTAGGAATATCTGATTGTAGAGATTGGCAGTCCTAATTATTCCAAATTTAGGGCCAATGTGATAGAATTGGAAGGGAACGAAGTTGATGTGCCCAGTGTGACAGGCAAAGGCCCCAGTTACAAATAATTCAGGGCTATGAAATTATTCCCCATATTCAAAGAGATATTCGATAAGCCCCCTCGAGGTGAAGAAGAGGAGGTGTAGGTATGAGATCTAGAAGTGAATTGACATCAATTCATATTATGGCTACAAGAATGATGCAGACAGTATCTTAGAGAAAGTCAAGTGGTCCACGAAGGAGGAGATGTGATGCATAGAACTGAGAAAGTGGCAGAGGATTGAGTCCATGCACTAAATTATCAAATGCACCAAAGAGTTACCTATGTTTCTCAATGCTTTTTTACGTAACAACCGCTTGGGTGCGATTACAATCACACTAATGTGCTATAAACAGTATAACACACATGCATATTGTGTTTTTTCAAATCATGTTGATGTTGTTTGATTTATAAATTGTATAATAAGTACACTAGTGATTTCTCTATTTTAAAATTAAATTTAAGATGTATCACTCATTATAATTTAGAGTTGTCATATAATGTTTAACTTTAATTTTATGAAATCATTTACTTTTGATTGTAATTGCGGAAACTTAAACTATTAATGCCATATAATGTTTTTTTTTTTTGTAAATAAATTTGGATCCTTATATTAATGCCAACTGTAAGCTTACGAAAATTCCTTCAGTCTATCTGCGAACACATAAATGCTTGCAGATGAAGGTAGAACTGCTGGTAACAAAAATTCCTTCAGCCCTTTCGAGTGCTTCGGGACTTCACTTTTTGCGAAGTTAAAAGAACGCTTATCTTTGGTCAATCGAAACCCGAACCTCGACTCACTGCTTTCCAGAACCTTCACGAATTGGGAATTTGAGATTCGAGACTTCACGAATCGAGGCTTCGCGATACATGAATTTGGAGGCCCAGATCTTCCAAGATTCGAACTCCACCTCTTCGCTTGCCAGATCAACGGTCCATAAATCTCCGTGATCCAACGATCATGAATTTCCCTTTGCGAATCGGGGTTTCGTGCTTTGGGACTTTGGAAGTTGATTTGTCCCAAGCTTCCAAAACTCAAACCCTGACTTGTCGCTTTCTGATCCAACGGTCTTGGTCTCCCCTTCACAAGTTGGTACTTTGTGACTTTGGCAAGTCCACTTTTTTTCAAATCTCTGAGGCTCGTGCACTTTACTTCTGACGACTAATGATCTTTTGCACTGGAGCTAACACTTCTACTCAATTCTGAATTAGAATAATTTCTAATCATTTAAAGGTGACATCCCTTCCGGGTTAGGGCCGTCCAGCTGGGCAAGCTCCTTGCAATGGAGCCAGAGGGGTGAGCTTTGGGAATGCCTGGAATCGTGGAGAATGATTTGATGCATGGAGTCAAACCCTGCATTGGCCATTCTGTATGCAACTGTGTTTGCACTACGTCGAATGTGTGAGGGGGTTAGAGTTAGAGAGGGTTTGAGAATTTCCTGGAAGCTGTACAGGGGGCCAAGGAGGCGCCAACTGGGGGTGATTTTCCCTGGATCTCTTCCATTTAGGATTTTGGTTGCCAAGTCTATTATGATTTTGGAATCTCCTTCAATGATCAGACAGGTGAGGTTTTGATCGAGAGCCATTTTCACTCCTCTGATAAGACCCAAACTTTTTGCTGAATTGTTGGTGTTGCATCCTAAATTTTCTGCAATGAGGATGTGAATTTGGCCGAAGATGTTTCTTATGACCGCTCCATAGCCTGAGTGACCTGGATTGGATTTTGAGGCGCCATAAAAGTTGACTTTATGGAAGCTAGGCGAGGGGGAGGGGGGAAGCCACTTAGAGAGACTGAGGGATTTTGAGATTGGGGGGGCTATTGAGGAGGGGTGGAGTGTGAAAACGAGAACCCCCAAGAGTTGAGGAGAAAGATCTCACAAGGATCAGTGGGGAAGTATTCATGGGTCCACAGTTGTAGCTGAAGAGTTTCCTGGAGATGCAAGAGGATTGTATTCCAGAGGAGGGTGGGAGGAGAGGGTCGGGAATGAAAGATTCTTTTGTTCGTCTCTTTCCATATTTTCCAAACTATGAAGCCTGGTAAGGGTTTCTAGGTTCTGTTCAGGATAGGAATTTTGAAGGAGCCGAAACCCCATTCCCTGATTGTGCTTATGATGTTGTTTTTGATTCATTTGGTTCTTCTCATTAACTGAGTGGCTTGGTTCCAAATGTACTCACTGAGTGGACAATTGTTTAGGAGGTGCTCCATAGTTTCTTCCTGGAGATGGAAGAGATGGCAGATCGAGGGTCCAATGAAACCTTGTCTTTGAATATTTTCCCAAGTTAAGATCTTGTTCTGAAGTAGAATCCAGAGGAATGTAGAGATTTTGGGCTAGAGTTTTGATTTCCATATTGTTGTCCAAATGCTATTTTTTGAAGATTTTGGAATTTCTCTTGTAGACTATATCTCTCCTTGAGAGTGAAGCTTCCATGAGGTGTATATCACCATCTGAGAATGTCTTGGTCTGTGATTTTCTGGATTCGACTTTGGGATGTTGCTTTTTTCCAGTGCTGCAAGTCACAGTCCATTGTCACTTGGAGTTCTTGATGGGTTGATTTCCAGCTTCACCAGTGAGATTTGCTGGGGGTATCTATCCACAAGTCTTCCACTTTGAGAGTGGCAAGAGCTTGAATGTGATTTTCATAGGATTGTAGGTTTTCTTCCAATTATAGGGGTGGCATTTGCTGCCAGGAAGCCGTCCAGAATAGGGCATTCTAGCCATTGCGAACTTCCCAGAAAGCATGTTCCTGTAGGAGTGGCCTATTTTTCCAGGCCGCATTCCAGATGTTGGAACCTTGAATTTGCTCTTGCATTCTTATAATATGGATTTGATGCATATTTGGGGCATATTTTCATTTCCGGATTTTTGCCCAGATATTTGCTGGAGTTTTGAGCCATCTCCATCAAATTCTTTCTCCCATGGTGCTATTTAATTTTCCAGGGTCCCAAAGGCCCAAAACACCTAAAGATTTGGGCTTGCAAACTTTGTCCTAGCTGACTAGGGCCCATTTTTTGTCTAGGTTATGTCCATGCCATATAAAGTTTCTTTGTAGATTCCTTATTTTCTTTATGACCGATTGGGAGGAAGCTAGAGCTGAGAAGAGGTAAGCAGGGATGGCCTGAAGGACTGACTTTAAGAGAACGACTCTGGATGGAAGGTTGAGGGAACGAAAGGTCCAATTGCTAAGTCGGTTGGAAATGGAGAGTAGGAGAGAGTCCCATGAGATGTTTCTGTTTGCTGAGTCAAAAAGAGGGAGTCCCAAGTAGCGAGAGGGAAGAGTGTCGACAAGGATATTTAAGAGTAGAGAAAGGTGTTGTTGGATTGATTTAGGAGTATTAAAAAAGAATAGCTACGACTTGGCCAGATTAAAGGTGGTGCCAGAGGCTTCGTTGGAATCAGAGAGGATGGAACTTAGTTTAATTGCTTCTTGTGCAGTTGGGGTGTTCATTAACAACGTGTCATCAAAAAATTGGCTGTGGGAGGCTGTCGGTTGTAAACCATGAAGAGGGAGGCCTTGGAGGGATCCGTTTTGGATTGAAGCCTTGTTATAGCATCCTAGGCCCTCAACCATTATGAAAAATAAGAAAGGGGAGAGAGGGTCTCCTTGCCTTATTCCTCTTGTGGGGGAGAAGGGTTGAGAGGGGACTCCCTTGATGAGGATTGAGAAAAAGGTTGAGGAAATGAGGTTCATTATCCAGGAGATCCAATCCTTGTTGAAACCGAAAGCCGAAAGAAGAGCTCTCATGTACTTCCAGCTTAGTTTTTCAAAGGATTTTGAAAGGTCAAGTTTTAGAAGCATACCTGGAGTATGGGTGCTTTTGAGCAAATGAATGATTTCATGGAAAAGTATGATGCTATCCATGCTTTTCCTTCCTTCGACGTATCCAGATTGCTCATTGGAGATGATGAAGGGGAGTATTGGCTTGAGTCTTAGAGCTATGACCTTGGAGATGAGTTTATAGATCACATTGCAGAGTGTTATGGGTCTGCAATTCTTCGGGTTTGTTACTCTTTCTTCTTTGGGAATTAGGGTGAGGAAAGTGGAATTTAGTGCTGGAATAAATTTTCCTAAGCTATGTGATTCCTCCACCAGTTGCCACACCTCATCCCTTAGCATTGGCCAACAAGAGTGGAAGAAGTCTGTGGTGAAGCCATCTGGGCTTGAGCCTTGCCTATGGGTAGATCCTAAATAGTCTGATCCACTTCTTCTTGCGTTATTGGTGTCATGAGAGCCTCATTATGTTATTGGGTGATGATAGTTGGGATGTTTTGAGTCACCCACTCTATTGCTGAGGTATGATCCACCTATGGTTCTGAGAGGAGATCCTTGTAAAAGTTTGACAACTCGTGCGATATTTCCTGATGAGTGAGTAAGGTGTTTCCTTGTGGGTCTTCCAGCTTAGTAATGTGATTGATGTGGCGTCTGTGGATCATGGACTAGTGGAATAATTTGGTGTTTTTCTCTCCCTCGTTGAGCCATTGAATCTGATATTTCTGTCTCCATAGGATTTTTTCCTGCTTGTATCTTTCTTCCAGTTTCCTTTTGATTTCATTCTCCTTCTGCTGCCGAGTGATTGCGTGTCCTGAGTGAATGGTTTTCCTCTGAAGGTCCTCTAGTTTTTGTTCAAGCACTTTCCTTTCCTGGAAGATGTTCTCGAAGACTTATTTGTTCCATTTACACACATGTTGTTTAAAGTATTTGAGCTTTTGCTAGAAGCAATACATTTTTTACCCCTCTGTATTTTTGCTGTGCTCCACCAGTGATGGGCTAGCTCCTAGAATTCTGGATGGGTAAGCCAAAAATTTTCAAATATAAAGGTTTTTAACTTGGGGGTGGAGATAGTGTCAACCCATAGCTGAATTGGCCAGTGGTCCGAGCCTGCCTTTGGGAGGATGTTGGATTCTACTAGGGGGCCTTCCAAAAGGAGAGTTTATGAAATGAGAAAGCGATCTAGCCTACAAGTTATTTTTTGGTGGCCTGATATTTTGTTGGTCTAGGTGTAGGTGTCGTTTCCATTCTCTATGTCTACCAGTCGGAGGTTCTCTATGAATTTCTGGAATTTTATGCTATCCTGCTCCAGGCGTTTGTTCCTGCCTCTTTTCTCCTCCTACTTGAGAATAATGTTGAATTCGCCCCCGATGATCCATCACTTGCACTCAGCTAGAGAACCTAGGTAAGACGGGATCTGAAGAAAAAGGTCTTTGTCTTGGTTGTTTTGCGGTCCATAGGCATTTGTGATCATTCCCTCCTTGTCCTAACCTATTGCTATGTAGTGAGATGTTATGGTGCTTGGAGTGGAGAAGCCTTGATCAAGGATGATTGTAGCAGGATTCCAAAGTATGGTCAGGCCTCCTGAAGCCCCTTTTGAGTCCATTTGATAGGATTCACAAGTGCGGCAACATATCTTGAGGATATCTTCTATAGCTTGCCCTGTACATTTTGTCTCTTGTATCAGGAGTATATCAGGGTCTTCCATTTTGATGCAGTTTTGGAGAATCCTTTGTTTGGATCTTCCATTTAGGCCTCTGATATTCCAAGTGAGGATCTTAATAGTTAACAATTTGGTGGGTGGGAAAAGGATCTCTCTGAGAGCCTGTGAATCTGTCTCGAGTTGATCATATAATTTCCCGCCTCCTTTATTAGCCAATGAGCTATTTTTCTTCCCCATCGCTTGTTTTCTTTTGGGTGTTTTCTTGGATCTTGGTTTGGGTCTATGCTAATCCCCAACCTAGATGTAGCCCCTACTGATGAGTCCATAAATACTTTGTGAAATTTCCTGAGTTGGTCCTATAGTAAGGTTTAGAGATCCTTCTTGTTGAGTGATTCTTCTAATCTTTCTAGGTCAATTTGTTCTAGGTCCCGCTAATACATTTCCATGACTATGTCTTCCTCTCTTTCTGGTTCTTTCCCTGAGACTGGGTGAGTATGTGGATCTATTTGGTTTGTTGGGGTTTGAAACTCTTGTGACGACTAATCTTCCTTGTGCTTGTTGGGTTCTTTCCCCGCAGTCTTGTGGGGGTTTTCCACCTCTTCTGCCTTTGGAAGGCAGTTAAGGGCTTCAAATGAATTGTTGTTTGGGTTCTTTCTTCCGTTGATGGTTGTGGGATTCTTCTTCGCTTGTCTCCTTCGATTTTGAACCTGGTGTTGGTAGCAATAATACAATTGTTATTTTTATTAAATAATCTACATAGCTGCCTACACAGGGTCATGAAATTTCATTACTCTTCATGAACAGTTCTCGAGATGACAGTTGCAAATCGTCGCTTCTCCCTATTGTCTTTTCAAACTTTGTTTTCATGACTATAAGCATGAAAACTTGCGACCGGGATTACCATTATGTTTTTAAAGACAAATTGCTCATACGGTTTATTACAAAATTGTGATTTCTTTCTATGAGCATGTTACTCTCATTGTCTATGATCGTTTTGATTCTAAGAATGCCTAAGAAACTTATGGTTGTTTGAATGAAAGACCCCCATCAATTGGTATTTGATTTTTGTATTATTTTTGGTTTGATGATTGACCATATTTCTTTCGTGGAAACTTTGGCTTTTCAATTTTTGTAAATCACCTATCTGTGCAATTAAATTTGGATGCACGCACTATGTTTTAATGTGCTCTGTCCTAGCACATACCCGATGCCAAGATGGCATATGTAGTACAGAATGCCATCACTCCTGAGTATGGTCTCGGGCTTCACAATTTTTCTCCCACACATTGTGATTAACACTTTGCCCACCGTTTGAACTGTCACAACATTGTATTGATGAGGCTCGGGGCTATGGCTCTGTGGCCTTTTTCAAAACCCTACCTGTGAGTTATGTGTTAGTACCCATCCATTAGGCATGGCCCCAATGGTAAGGGTCAAACCAAACAGTGTCCAGACTCTGCTTTCGTATGATAATGCTAGGGAGGATTTGGAAAGGAACGGTTGGCGTTTGTTCATTGAAAAATTTCAAGGTTTTAACCTCCAGGTCGCACAAGAGTTTGCCTTAAAATTTGATAGCTGTAGGGAAAAAATCGGTGATGTGCAGCTAGAAGTGACAGAAGATTCCTTAAGCCAAGCCATGGTATTGCCAGCAGTTGGTCAGAAATTGTTCAAGAATGCGAAAGTGGAGGAGGTCCCCTGGACGTTGCTGTTTACCTCACAAAAAATAGCCAGTTGTGATCGAGGTATGCCGATTTCATTCTTGAAACCCAGATGGCATGATTTACTTGCTGTAGTGAAGCAATTTATCACTTGTGAGGGTCGATTCAGATTGGTTTTCCTAGATCATCTATGCCTCCTTATGGGTTTTATTGGTTTTCCATTGAATATGCCTTACTACCTGCTCAGAAGTCTATATAAAATGGGTAAACGGTTTAGGAAACAGAGGTCTGATTCGAGTTTATTCCATCATGGTTTAATTAAAATTATCCTCATACACCAGTTACAATTAAAAAACGATTGTTTTGATGCATTCATTTCATGAAATGGCTTTGGCAACAATGAGTTGGGAAAGGTAGATAAACCGGTCATTGCTGAAACCCTTGTGAACCCTACAACCTCTTCTCCACCACTTCAGGCCTGTGAATTTTCCCCTAATAATGAACCCTCGACCTACCCTGATGTCATTCAATAGGATGACCAACTGGCTACACATCGAATTTGCACTAAAACTGTTAAGAAACCTACAAGAAGGAAGCTGAAAGGTAGTGTTGATGTTAATTTCAAGAACAAAAGGGCTGGTCGTTTAATTTCTCGATGTGCTCAAAATCAAATGAAACCCCATGCAGACACAATCAACACGATTGAAGTGAGTGAAGACTCAGATTCAGAAATTGAAAAATTATTGGCTGAAGAGGACCATGTGTCATACAGACTCTCCCCTGACCGACCCTATGACTATGTAAACAATCTGCCTCCTTGTCTGAAGGATAACCTGGAATTTCCTGGCATCCAACTTTGTGATAAGCCTACCATTCATGTGGAGATTCACCAACCCTTAATGCTGTCAATGCTAATGCAGAGTCCTTACAGTCACAATGTGATGAGTGTCGATCATGGATCGACAGGTACTATACTGATGTTCCATTGCTTCAGTCTCGACTCAAGTCTTGAAGAGACCAAGTCGATAGGTTGACAAATGAAAACAACAGACTCGAGTATATTATCCAAGGGAAGGAGAAATGATTGAAAACTACAGGGCGTGTCATTTTCAAGAATGTAGAGGCAACAACAGCTATCGTAAACTCCAAAACTTCTTGATAAGTTTTGATCCCATGATTTAAGGTATGATGTTTTTTAATTTTAGCACAATTTTAGCACTCTTAAGTTAGGATATGCGATTTGATTGAATAGATTATTTTCTTATTAAGATTAGTTTGTTTTGTTTATTGAATAAAATATGATTGTATTTGCTATTATAACTAGCTACATAATCGTAAGATTCTGTAGCCAGTTAGAAAAATTTGAATTGCTTGATTTGACAATTGAAAACATATCTGAAATCTTCTCATTTTCATTTGTTTTCAGGATGATTAAGGAGCCCATCATTTCCAAGGAGATATGAGGCACTTTTTGAGATCTCCCAACCATATCAGCTTTATATTTTGAGTAAATTAGACTGCTGATAGTTTTTGATATTTAGAAAAATCAGGGTGGTTGCATCCCCCATTATTTTTTTGAAACCAACTTGATCTTATCAACATGAAACAATTATGTTTCCTGAAACCTATATAAACCTATTATTTTGTAAACATTGGATCATCTCAGCCTAGGGAAAGAGTATGGGCATTTTTATCACGAATTTGAATGGAATATGATGCACGTTACAGCTTTAGCTTTTCTGTATGATGTTTTCATTCAAGTTATGTTTATTTCAATTTGATAATAGATTATGATTGCTTTTGTCGGCATAGTTTATTATGAGTTGATATCATTTGATTTACATATGCTGTCCATATTTCCTGTTTCAGAACAAAACACACAGTGATTATCTGTCCAACTTAAATTAGCAGATTCATCTCTAGTTTATGTTGAATGTTTGCATGCAAATTCTTATCGAAAGATTTATCTCGTCGTAGCAATTTGTAAATTATATGATCAATGTAATTGTATCTATTCAATGTTCTGTTGTTATAATTCAATCTCCAACATTATCGTTCCTCATTTATTAGGGGCAGTCTCAAGATCTGTAGCAGGTTTACTTCGTCAGATAAAAGTGGCTAGATATTCAACAATGAACATACATTGGATACAAATAATAGGTCAGCCTGTTATTTGATTTCCTCAACTTTTTAAATACAAAAACTTTCTTTATGTAAAATATTTTCTGTTATCTAGCATTTGTTGTTAATTAGGTAGTTTAATGTTTGATTTCACGAGTGCTTACAATTAAGAAAATAAACCAAAAGTATTGAGTAGTATTTTCATTTTTCTTATTATTGCTAGAATAATCACTCTACATTTGATTTTTGCGAGTTCAGATTAAAACTCATGTTTAGTACAGATTGTATATAAAATTATTTATTGTAATTTCAGTTAAGTATATTGTACATACGATAACTAGAAGTATTTTACAAGTATTAATTAGTTAAACTGTAGATATATGTTAGATGTATATATATATTTTTTAGCGATTGTTATTTATTAAAGTTATTGTATTTTCTTTAGTTATTTTTTTGCTTTCTTTAGGACTTAAATCGGCTAATGGAGCCGCAAAACCCGTCAGGGTGAGTTAATCCAAACGGCTTGGGTTAATTAGACAACCCCAGACTGGACTCACTCTTCCAGTTGACGAGTGGTCATTTTTGCCCGTCAACAAATGGCGCTAGAAGGAGGGCCCGACGGACAAGCTGGCCATTTAGGAGATTTTATTTTAAATGTATTCAATTTCCCCATGGCTCCCCAAATCACTATATTGGAACATGCTTTCCACTTCTCATTACCCGATGTTCCCGACGAGATAGTCTCTCGCTTGTCCAAACTCACCTTTGATGGTGGAGGCAATATATCTGCTAAAGACCACCTTAACAAGTTTTGGTGCAAATGCATCAAACATGAAATCTTAGATTTAGGAGTTTTATGCAGACTGTTCACTTTTACTTTTAGAGGTCGGATTAAACATTGGTTTGAATCCTTTCTAGCATGTCACATTTTTGATTGGTTTCAATTTGTAGATGAATTTGTATATTCTTTTGAAATTTATGACTTTGATCAATTATGTGAAGAATTTCATACTTCGCTAATCAACGACGATTCCTCTTCGGAAGAATTTTTGACAAGAGTCTATCATATCCTCTGTAAATTTAATCTCGATGACATGTCATTTGCATTAAATCTCTTCTATGATGCTTGCGTCCCTTACATCCAGTCATATTCAATCACGAACGAAGAACCAATTGCAAATCCTATCACTCAACTGCAAGAAGAATTTTCTTCGCAAGATGAGAAGAATCCTTCGGACAATGTTGAACTTGCAAGGAAGGTAGAATCTATTGAAAATGTTCTTACTGACAAGCAAATTGGTTTGTCCTCTGAATCCTTGTATTTTCAGTCTTCGACCAGTATGGAAGAAGATTCGTTTCTGGCTCAAGGTGAATATCCTTATTCTTGTAATTCATGCTCTAATCAATATTTAAAATCAGTCATTGAAGAACACTTAAGCAATGAAAATCGTCTTAAACGTTCTAACACTCCTATGAAACTGAATAGAGAAGAAGACATGCAACTAGAAGAAGAAACTTTAAACCTTCATCCTGAAAATGTACTTCATCCATAGGAAAGACTAGATGTTCGTCACGTAAGTTTTGAATTATCTATCACACAAAAGGCAAATCTAGATGATCATATTATGTTGAGGAATTTGTCACCAAAACAGAGTAAGAGTTTTAAAGAAAGTGAAGAGAAATGTCTTGAGAATACCATTGTTGAATATCGTAGTTCAAGAGATTCTTTTCATGTGCTTATTTCTGATTCCTTTTATTCTTTATATCCTGATCTCTTCCTAGATTCTGGCGGATTTAACACCTTACCTACAACATCCTACTCTTTTCTGCCACAATCATATCCTTTCAATATGCTAAATTTTGGTGAAATTAATTCCAAACCTAACATTGATAAAGTCGGATTTGATGCTCTTTCACTTCCATCACTCACATGGGAAAAGGACATATTGCGAGATGATTTTACACAGTTTATTGTTGAAAAAGACAATGCACTATATTTTATGGAGATCAAACATTCTACGTTGCATGTTCGTCCTTTGATTAGCTCGAATCTTAATGTTTATGCTTCACATTTTGAAATGATCAATCTCATCAAAGGAAACATTCAAACCAATGATCTAATTGATGGCAAAAATCCTCTTATGATGATTTCCCCATTGATATATTCGTTTCATCAAAGTCATGGTTTGCATCCTCATTTTTGTGATAGGATTTCAGGATGGTTTGAATATTCATATTGTTAGCGTCAGAAGTCACCCCTGGATTGCTTGCAGGAGCAGAGCCCGACGCCCATCAGTTTTATGTCACAATTATTTTGAGGGGTGATCAAATGGGTAGAGACTCGGGATGGAATCACTCTAGCTTGGGGACCAGGTCTGGTATGTAAAGAACAAAGGAGGTCTTGATCTAACTTCAGTTAGTAGATTGATTGTAAAATGGTCAGGTGGAAGACTTGGTGAGAGGAGTGAGCAAAACTACTTTGGGCAATGGGCCTTTCAACAGCTTGCAGAAGAAAAACTCTAAACACAAGATCCTCTTGGTTCAGAGTTTTAGGTAACTGAAGGGGCAACTTGAATGGATCCTCCAATTCCAAGCCATTCAGTGCTAAGAAAAACACAGAGACTGATTAGAAACAACGCGACTGTTACAGTGATCCAACCTACATCATCCTATAACAGTCACAACTTGACTGGATCTTCCAATTTCGAGCTATTCTAATACAATATGAACAAAGACATGGAAAGAAGTTGACATTCATAAGGCAAGAAGTCTCAGATGTTAATACACAACCAGAATAACCAGTGCTTCGTTAAATTTTTTACAATCGGGAGCCTTGCTTAACCATCGATAGATTACAAAAATGGCGAAAACGCCTACATATACTCAAAACAACCATAGAAATAGAATCGAGACGTCGCATTAAAAACATTGCGTCTGCATGGCTTCTTACAATCTGCACCTGCAGTCTCTGAATGATCGTGCACCTATGGCAGACGCAATCGATCTCCCGACAGTCCCATGGGTGAATCGACGTGCTTTTAATTCATCGTTGGACTTTCCCTTTATGGTGGAGATGATTTCTAACCACCACCAACTGCTTTAATAACTGCTTCCTTGGGATTGAGAATGACCCGGCTAACTTGGCACTTTTAAGACATGGAGGGTCCCTCGTGCTGCCACCTGGATTAGCCGAACGGCCTGATGAACAGACGTGGATGCTAGTACGAAGGCTGGGGCGTATAATGAGGGGTGGTGGATGGGCAGAGGAGACGTGAAACGTGGGGCTTGAGTGGATACGGAGCAGAGACGACCATACATAGCCTGAGGGAGAGGGTTGAGGCACTCTTACGACGAGGCACAATGACGTAGGGAGATGACGGAAAGTCAAAATGTGGCGGGACTGAAGGAGGAGGAGGGGCAAGTTGGGAGATGAAGAACACCTGGCATGAGGTGTCAGGTGAAAATGAGAAAAAGGACAAAGTGTGCCATGAGGATGAATGGACAGGTGTCATGGAGGGAGTGGAACACATGGCAGCAGGGGAGAGGTGGCTCGGGAGGATGACATGATAGGGGGAAGGGCCCATGTCGATTAAAATCAGAGCAGCTGAGAAGGATGGGATCGCCTGAGAACGATTGATCTGGGTGCTTTGATGTTGGCCGTTGGGAAGATGCGCGCCTGATTCTGGAGCCCCCCCCTCAGCTTAAACGTAGAAAGGCCGGGGGTGGGGGGGGGGGGGGTCCGGAATCACCTTGTGCGCCGTTGATCCGGGCGCTCTTATCATGACCGTTGAAGAGGCGCGCCCTCGATTCTGGACACCCCCCCCCTCCGCTTAAAGGTAGAAAAGCGGGGGGGCTCTGGAATCCAATGTGGGTCGTTGATCTGGGCACTCTAATTACTGTTGTCCAGATTTGATTGCCATTTAAACACAGGTGCATTTTGCATCCCAAACTTAGGGCAAGTGGGTTTTTAACCCATTCCTTCGCATTTTACCCCCCTTTACAAGAAATGTCGCTAACATTAGGCTCTATGGGGGATAGAGTCGTCTCTGTGATGCTCTAAGAACTCATTTTGCAGCTCTAGTGCCTCGCTGTTGGGTTTATGGAGTCATTTATTAAGCCGACAAATAAAAATAAAAATAAACATAAACAAGGAACCCAAAGGACAATATTTACAAACAAAGGAGCCATCGAAGGCTCAGACAAAATATTTCTTCAGAAAATGCCCATTTACTGGGCTGTTGAAAACTTCTTCACCCTCCAAATCCTACAGTTGATATGTGTTATTTGAGAAAACCTCAGAGATTTTGAAGGGTCTGATCCACAGGGCTTCAAGTTTGTCGTGCTTGCCTTTATCCTGCTTAGGAGCATCCCATTTCAGCACCAGGTCTCCTATCCGAAATTCTTCCTTCTTGGCCTTCTTATCGAAAACCTGCTTGATCCTTTACTGATTCCTGAGTTCTATCCATTGCCTGCTCCCTAGCCTGCTGGACCTCCACTAGCTGATGAATCCTTCTGATCATGTCATCAGGCTCCTCCTGCTGATCCTGGAGGAATTTTGCTACAGGAATGGAAAAATGAGAAGGGAAAACAACCTCCACTCCTTAGACTAATTGGAAAGGAGAGACGCCGATAGATCTCTTCGGGGTCACTCGATCGGCCCATAGAGAAAACTTTAATCTTGAATGCCATGCCTTCTTGTTGTCTTCCAACAATCTTTTGATGATCCTTATCAGGATTTTGTTGGAAGATTCAGCTAAACCATTGCCTTGTGGATAATATGGGGTGGAGTGAATCAGCTTGATCCCGAACCGCTCACAAAACTTGGCTAATGGCTTAGACCCGAAAGAGGCTACATTATCAGTGACAATCTTACTTGGGCAGCCGAACCTTGTGATGATGTCCTCCAGGAACCCAATGATTACCTTATGAGAAGCACTCCTAGTGGGAACAGCTTCAATCCACTTGGTGAAGAAATCAGTAGCCGTCAGGATCCATCTGTGCTGCCCACTTGAAGCAGGGTGAATTTCTCCAACGAAATCTAGGCCCCATTGCTGGAAAGGTCCTGAAACCTCCACAAGATTTAATGGCAGAGACTTGAGCTATTGTGTACCTGCAAATATTTGACATTTGGGGCAATATCGGACCCTTCTGCAGATGTCAGTGAATACGGTGGGCCAGTAGTATCCATCCCTGAGGATTTTGTGGGCTGTGGCCTTCCAGAAATGGTGCCCTCCACATAGGCCGCTGTGAAATTCAAACATAATCCTGTTAGCCTCTTGTGGATCCACGCATTTTAAAAGTACCCCCAGGGGGTCTTTCCAGTATAAAATTTGATCGATAAGGCAGTATCTGACTGCCTTGAGCTTCAGAGCTCTTGCTTTGTTTCTTTGCAGGTCGTCTGGAGGATGCAACTCTTGTAGAAAGTATATGACATCTTTATACCACGGGCATTGAGCCAACAGGGGATCCCTTTGAGGGTCCATGTTAGGCAGCTGACCCTGCTGAATTCCTGAGCATTCGTTGATGAAACTTATCCCCAAAGCTTGGCAATTGGCTTCAGCCAACAGCTTGGCTAAACCTTGACCTTTGATCAATTTGGTAGGCTTTATTTCCAGGTCAAACTCTAGAATTTTGGCTAACCACTTACTCCTCTTCCCGTCTATGTCAGGCTGAATAAGAATGTCTTTAACAGCAACTGAGGGGACACAAGCTATGATTTTTGACTGTAGGACATAGATTCTAAATGCCTTGAGGGCCTTTACCAGTGCATAGGCCTGCTTCTCCATAGTGTCATACTTGACTTCAGCATCCCTCAATGCTCGGCTGAAATAGGCAATAGGCTGCTCTAGCCCATACTTGTTTGTCTGTAATAAAATAGCGGCTACCGTGTCAGGTGAAGCAAAGGAGAAAATAAGGAAATCCTTTGAGTAATCGGGACTGATAAGCACAGGGGCTTCAGACAGGGCCCTCTTTATTTTCTCAAAGGAATTTCGTGATTCAGAAGTCCACTTCACTTCATTTCCTTTCCTTAACATAGCTGTTATAAGTTTTACCCCCTCAACAAAGTTGGGCACAAACCTCCTCAGAAAATTAATCTTACCAAGGAAAGATTGGACTTCCTTCTTAGATCTCGGGATTGATAGGGCTTGTATCACCTCAACTCTGCTAGGGTCAATCCTGACTCCTTCCGCTGATACTATGTGGCCTAGTAACTTTCCCTCCTGCATGGTGAACAGAGATTTCTTGGGGTTTAATGAAATGCCAAAACTCCTGCACTTCAGGAAAACCCTCCTGAGGTGACAAAGGTGTTCTTTATCAGAATTCGAAAACACCGTGATATCATCCAGATAGATGACCACAAATTTATCCTTTTCCCCAACGAAAGCTATGGCCATGGCACGCTGAAACATTTCCCCTGCATTCATTAATCCAAACGGCATCTTGGCGTACATGAATGTGCCCCATGGGGTGGTAAATGTCGTCTTTTCCCTGTCCTTAGGCAGACCAGAGATCTGATTGTAGCCAGAGAAACCATCAATCATAGACATCCTGGATGCTCCTGTTACCCTCTGCAGAATATGCTCCATCTTCGGTAAGGGGTAATTATCCTTTCGGGAGCTCCTGTTCAGGTTTCTGAAGTCTACACAGAGTCTGATTTCTCCATTATTTTTCCTTACTAGTACCAAGTTGGCCACCCACTCTGAATATCTTAGTGCTACAATGATTTGAGCTTGAAGCAACTTCTTCACTTCCCTCTCCATGATAGGCAGCAGCATAGGATTGATCTGTCTCATCTTCTGCCTAAATGGCTTTGCCCCCCCCTTTAATGGGATTTTATGCTCGATGACAGAAGTGTCATATGTTTTGAGGTCTTCGTAGGTCCAGGCGAAAACATCAGCAAATTCCCTCAAAAGTCCAATGTATTCAGACCTCTACTCTTTTGTCAGACTTCTTGACAACTTGACAAACTTGGGCTCACTCTCGGTCCCAATGTTGCACTGAATAGCACCAGTGTCATCCTCCGAGGTCTCCCCTTTTAATGATACATCATTTCTATCAAAAAGCCTCTCCAAAGGAACCAGTCCCCTTAAAATATGATTGATGGGCAGCTGCACAATGTTACGCTCTGCAATCTTATTCAGAAAATTACCCCCATCAAGCTCTTCTTCAGAGATAGAGTCTTGGTCGATATGCATCTCTGAAAATTCTTCGACAGTCTCCAGGAATTTATTGATCTCGAGATCATCCTCGAATACCTTCCAATGTTTGACGTTGTCAGGTATGGAGGGCCTGTATTTTACTTCCACATCATATCTAAATTTGGGCGGAAAGGGTACTTTGAAATTGCCTGCTGATGTAGCCAAGGAATCTGCCATTGTGTTCTTCTCTCTTGGGACAAAAGAAATGTTGAATGCAAAGAAGAAACTGTCAACTAGGTCCCACATCTCATTTCTATAGCTTCCGAGTCGAGGATGCTTATCCTGATAAGCGTTTCTGATCTGTTGGACCACCAACTCTGCATCACCGAACACTGCTACCTCTTGAATTCCCATTTCCCTCGCGGCTCTTAATCCTAGAACAAGAGCTTCATACTCTTCCACATTGTTGGTAGCTTCAAATTCTAGTTTGTACGATAGAGGTATGGTTTCCTGAGCAGGTGATACAAAAAATACCCTAGCACCAGCACCTTCCTGGGAAGAGGCTCCATCAAAAAACATTTTCCAGACTGGGGTGATGGAGAGAGGAAACTTATGGGAAGTGGTGGGCTGCTCTTTGAGTTTAAGAGGGGGCTTGAGAGTATGAGTGAGTTGCAGTAAAATGGAACCTAAATCAATGTCTAAGGCAAAAATGGGATGGTTGGTAGGGTTGGCCTCATCACTGATTATATAGGCCAGTTGGGCTTCTCTGTATAGCCTTCTATGCTCTCCTCCAAACACTGGGATAGTAGCATATGTGAGGTCCATTTGCAAATTCCCCCCCAATCTTTTTATCCAAGATCTTGATAACAACATACAAAACTTGGGGGGGACATCGACCACTACAATATCCATGACCACACTTTTCATGGGCAACTGAAACAAGGTCACGACCAGGTCTTTGATAACTCCAAGACACTGAACTTTCCTGGAGTCGAAGGAATAAAGGTCATGATAGGCTCTGGTGACTTCTAGCCCTAACTCTTCCATGACAGTTTTGGGCCTGAGATTGTGAGAAGCTCCCGAATCCATCAAGCAGTTGTGCAGCACCTTGTCATGTATGTTCAGGGAAGTGTAGAAGGGAGGGGACGAGTCATTCCTGTCTTCTACCATAGGACCTAGGATAACTGCATGCCTTTCATCTTGTAAATTGATGGAATCTGTGGGAAGGCATGAGGTCTTAGACTGTAAAAGCTCAGAGAAGAATTTCTTGAACCCTTCATGTTTAATCAACTCGGTCAGGGGTACAAGATTTCTAATCTTTTGAATTTCATGCTCGAAATTAAAAGAAGATGTAAGCTTCAGAATTTCTCTTATTTCGGGAACATGACTCTGGACTATGGGAGAGAGGGGTTGGTGCTTCTTACCTCTGTGACTGTCTGCTACTTCATTAGCAGGCTTCTCTGTTCTAGTGGACCGCTCAGGAGCATCAGGTGCTGCTGTCTTTTTCTTCAACCTCAGATCATATCTGCCTTGGTTGTTAGTAGCCTTGTCTCCTTTGCTCAGTTCATTTAGCTGACTGTCCATGAGGGACTCCTTGTAGGATGATTGAGTGAGATGAGGAAAAGGAGGAGTGTCTCCGAAGCAATGGATTTTAGGATCAAGCTCGTCTGTTTCTCCTTATTCCCCCTCGGCCACAAAATTGTTTTGAAAAGGGGCCTGAATTTTCTGGTCTTCTCTGTCTCTTCCCCTCTCTCTTTGCACATTCGGGGGAGTAAAATTGTTTGGCCTCCTGAAACCTCCTTTGTTTTTGGATTTCTAAGGGCCCTTGTATGATTTCCTCCCCTCAACCTTCATTCTCTCCATCTGTGCAGACAGAGACTTCACCATCTTGGTCAATTCATCCACTTGAGGGTGGGGCACCGATGATCCAGAAGTTGAGGTTTCCGACCTTCCCTTTCTTCTGTCTGCGTCGGCCTTGTTCCTCAGTCTGTCAGCTGCTAACACATTGGATTCCACCTCTATGGCCGCATCTTGATTTGAGCTAAGGAGGTGGCTCTTCTTTCTCTCAACAAAAGACATAAATCAGGGCTGAACACACTAGCATAAGAAATTTTGGCCGAGGCTTCTGAGGGTTTTATTTCGGCAGTAATTTTATTATACATCTTATTAAATATTTTGGAGAAGTCAGAGACAGACTCTCCTTCCATTTTCTTCAAAGACCCAAACTCTGTCATGTAGTACATGAAATCCTTCCTATCGCCCCACTGCCTCAGGAAATCACTATCTAGGGCTTCGATCCCAACAATAGATCCATGGGCCAATCCTCTGAACCATTTCCTCACCTTGCCATCGAGGCTCTGGATGAAGACTCTCGTCCAGACATCTTCATTTTCAATGTTGAGGTTGTCTGCATAACTGTATAAAGCAGCCAGGTGCTCTTCCGTAGTTACATCCCCTTCTCCAGTGAACTTGGGCATGTCTTTCAAGTAATCTCCAGTAGGGAGAGGATTCATAGGATGGGGTAGAACTAAGGGAGCATATCTGGCAGCGACTATGGCATCCATTCTATTCAGAGGGGGATTAGCACTAGCCATAGGAATATTAGGTGGAGGAGAACTCAGAGGAGAAGGAGTTCGCGAAGGGGTTACTAGAAATGAGTCCCAAAGTGGGGTGGGAAACAAGAGGGGATTTAAGGAGAAGGCTAATGAGCTCAAGTCAGCAGGTGCTCCTCTTTACGCAGGAGTGGTAAAACGAGGCGTGGGGAAATCTTCTGCGGTCCTGGGTCTACGCCAGGGTACAACTTCGGAGGAGAGGGGAGTGACAAGGGTTTCTCCCTCCAATCCCAGACCAGGAGGGGAAAAATCAGCAGGAACACTCTCGAAGTTCAGGAAATAGGAAACCTCTGAAGGAGGCCTATTGAGAAACTGAGGGGGAGAAAATGGAGTTCCTACAGAAGGAGATGGCAGATTACCTGGTTCGGCGATGGAAGATTCTTCTTCAGAGTTCTTTCTTTTTCTGAGAACCACCTCCGGATCAGTTTCAGGTGTAGCTAGAGGTAGCTGTGGATGAGACCGCGTGTGTCTGCCTCTGAAAGCCACAATTAATAGAGCAGGTTCTCCACAGCAGAGTCTTCACAATGGAGTCGCCAGGTGCATAGTAGCAATCTTCAAAGGCTATGATACCTGATGCACCTTCGGAATTAGATGCTCAATGTTGTTCAATCCTGGGGAAAATTTTCAATTTCATCCTCGGCAACGGCACTAGAAATGTTAGCGTCAGAAG
Source organism: Picea engelmannii (assembly GCA_009831015.1). NCBI lineage: Eukaryota > Viridiplantae > Streptophyta > Pinopsida > Pinales > Pinaceae > Picea > Picea engelmannii. The sequence continues at coordinate 65,408 of ML789902.1, read as the reverse complement.
TCACCCCTGGATTGCTTGCAGGAGCAGAGCCCGACGCCCATAAGTTTTATGTCACGATTATTTTTGAGGGGTGATCAAATGGGTAGAGACTCAGGATGGAATCACTCTAGATTGGGGACTGGGTCTGGTATGTAAAGAACAAAGGAGGTCTTGATCTAACTTCAGTCAGGTGAAAACGCGAAAAAGGACAAAGTTTGCCACGAGGATGAATGGACAGGTGTCATGGAGGGAGGGGAACACATGGCAGTAGGGGAGAGGTGGCTCGGGAGGATGACATGATGGGGGGAACGAACCACGTCGATTAAAAGCAGAGTAGCTAAGAAGGATGGGATCACCTGAGTGCCGTTGATCCGGGTGCTTTGATCTCAACAGTTGGGAAGATGCGCGCCTGATTCTAGACCCCCCCCCTCAGCTTAAAGGTAGAAAGGCGGGGGGGGGGGTCTGGAATCGCCTTGTACGCCGTTGATCCAGGCACTCTGATTGTGACCATTGAAGAGGTGTGCCCTCGATTCCGGACCCCCCTCCCCCCCCTCCGCTTAAAGGTAGAAAAGCGGGGGGGCTCCGTAATCCAATGTGGGTCGTTGATCCGGGCGCTCTAATTCCTGCCGTCGAGATTTGATTTCCATTTAAACACATGCGCATTTTGCATCCCAAACTTACAACAAGTGGGTTTTTAACCCATTCCTTCGCATTTTACCCCCCTTTACAAGAATTGTCGCTAACACATATATAAAAAAATTTCATAATAAAGATAAAATTGTGCTTTCTTTCTTTTTACCTAAGTATCTTGGAAATAGGCGTGACATATTTCTTTTAGATCCTCCATATGAAGAAATAAATGGACACTTAGAGAATTGTCAGGAGGATGAGGCATTTCAGCCTTGGCTGATGGTTATTTAATTTCCTCGTAATCTTGACAATTTTTTCAAACTTACTTACACTCGCCCATGCCATTATGACCCTTATCATGACAAGATTGCACAATGGCTAGAGGATTCATACACCAAGAATTTTCGAGGGAATGGTAATATCATTCTTACTTTGTTTCAAGATAATGATTATGAAGGTAAGTGTGATATATTTACGTCATTTTTTGATATATTACCATTCTTGTTAGTAATGTTTGATTTTGTTTCCATTGCAGGATTGGAGCTACTCCGATGGCTACATTGGAAGCATGATTTCACATAGTATTCTGATTTGTTTAGTAGTTAGGGTAGGTTTAGGAATAGGTTTTCTTTTAGTTTTATTCCTCACTATTCCTCTTTGTAATAATGCAGTCATGAACGCAAGTGGGTGCACCACGAGAACCATAATACGACTGTTATCAGGGAAGTCCGCTTGATCCTTTTCTCTTTGCTTTTAGTTGAACATTTATTTTCAAAAACGCAGTATCGTCATGAAAATCTTAAATGGAAAGTAAAGAGATAAATACATATGAATCAACCCTGACCCAAGGTACCACGAGTAAGACTGCTTTCACATCAATTTGGGTTTTTCTTTTTTCTTTCAGTTTCCCAAGGGATTTTTTTCGCATGATGCTTTCAGATACATCTTTTGTAAATATTTTCTGTTTTGGTTTCCTTTCTCTTTGTTTTTCTTTGCTGGTTTGTTTTTGTTTTCATTTCTGCTTATCGATCTTTCTTTTTGAAACAAACATGCCTGCACCACGAGCTAGTTCAAATAGAGAAAACATAATACTTCCCCTCGAAAATAACTGCTAAAAGTTGTTAAAACATTAAGTGCTATATTTTGTGGACTAGTTAAAGATGACTTTTCGTTTGAAAGGCATTCTCTCGGTTTAAATTTGCATTTGAAAGTGTTCACGACCATCTTTAAAAATCTTTTAACGCTGTCCCTGTTCTTTAAGAGAGAAACTCAACGACGTCTCCCTATTCTTGAAAGACGGTTTTATTAATGAACCATTTTTGGATCTTGATGAAGGACAACATATAAAATTTTAAAATCTGTGACTTAAAAACTGGAATTTTCAGTGCCACCTCGCTCTATTGAATATTTCAAAAAACTATAATATGAATAAACTTTTAAAGAGTTGTGGGAAGTGTTTGTAAACCCACCGAGACACTGAACAGGTTTGTTGGCAGTGGGTAAATGCATGCATGATGCCAAGATAACTTCGCCGGGGTACTGAACAGGCCCGCTGGTAGCGAAGCGATGTCAGGTAAAAGAAAATTCTTAGATATGGATTTCGTTTTGGCCTTAAACGTCCTTCGTCCTGATCTTGAATTTCTTGACAGGATACAAACATTAGAGTGGGTTAATTGACATACCTGTCAAGGCTATGGACGCCTGCTGGTAACAGTGGTCCTGTCAACAGTATTAGATATTTTAACTTAACATCGTGGCTTTCTTTTGCCAAAGTTTGTCACCGGTTTTCGTTCCTTTAAAAATGAAAGTTATCTAAAACTGGACTGCGTCATGATTATTTTAGATGTTTAAATGGATTTTCAGTTGTTCTTCGATTTGAATCTTTTCAGATTTTTCTAACCTGAACTCATTCGTGTAACAGAGATAACTGCTTCTCCCAGCGTGTCACCATTGTTGACAACAATAATACAATTGTTATTTTTATTAAATAATCTACATAGTTGCCTACACAGGGTCATGAAATTTCATTACTCTTCATGAACAGTTCCTGAGATGATAGTTGCAAATCGTTGCTTCTCCCTATTGTCGTTTCAAACTTTGTTTTCATGACTGTAAGCATGAAAACTTGCGACCGGGATTACCATTATGTTTTTAAAGACAAATTGCTCATATGGTTTATTACAGAATTGTGATTTCTTGCTATGAGCATGTTACTCTCATTGTTTATGATCGTTTCGATTCTAAGAATGCCTAAGAAACTTATGGTTGTTTGAATGAAAGACCCCCATCAATTGGTATTTGATTTTTGTATTATTTTTGGTTTGTTGATTGACCATATTTCTTTCATGGAAACTTTGGCTTTTCAATTTTTGTAAATCACCTATTTGTGCAATTAATAGATTATGATTGCTTTTTTCGGCATAGTTTATTATGAGTTGATATCATTTGATTTACATATGCTGTCCATATTTCCTGTTTCAGAACAAAACACACAGTGATTATCTGTCCAACTTAAATTAGCAGATTCATCTCTAGTTTATGTTGAATGTCTGCATGCAAATTCTTACCAAAAATTTATCTTGTCGTAGCAATTTGTAAATCATATGATCACTGTAATTGTATCTATTCAATGTTCTGTTGTTATAATTCAATCTCCAGCATTATCGTTCCTCATTTATTAGGGGCAGTCCCAAGATCTGTAGCAGGTTTACTTCGTCAGATAAAACTGGCTGGATATTCAACAACGAACAGACATTGGATACAAATAATAGGTCAGCCTGTTATTTGATTTCATCCGCTTGTTAAATACAAAAATTTTCTTTATGTAAAATATTTTCTGTTATCTAGCATTTGTTGTTAATTAGGTAGTTTAATGTTTGATTTCATGAGTGCTTACAATTAAGAAAATAAACCAAAAGGATTGAGTAGTATTTTCATTTTTCTTATTATTGCTAGAATAATCACTCTACATTTGATTTTTGCAAGTTTAGATTAAAACTTGTGTTTAGTACAGATTGTATATAAAATTATTTATTGTAATTTCAGTTAAGTATATTGTACATACGATAACTAGAAGTATTTTACAAGTATTAATTAGTTAAACTGTAGATATATGTTAGATGTATATATATATATTTTTAGTGATTGTTATTTATTAAAGTTATTGTATTTTCTTTAGTTATTTTTTTGCTTTCTTTAGGACTTAGATCGGCTAATGGAGCCGCAAAACCCGTCAGGGTGAGTTAATCCAAATGGATTGGGTTAATTAGACAACCCCAGACCAGACTCACTCTTCCAGTTGACGAGTGGTCATTTTTGCCCGTCAACAAATGGTGCTAGAAGGAGGGCCCGACTGACAAGCTGGCCCTGTAGGAACTTTTATTTTAAATGTATTCAATTTCTCCATGGCTCCCCAAATCACTGTATTGGAACATGCTTTCCACTTCTCATTACCCGATGTTCTCGACGAGACAGTCGCTCACTTGTCCAAACTCACCTTTGATGGTGGAGGCAATATATCTGCTAAAGACCACCTTAACAAGTTTTGGTGCAAATGCATCAAACATGGCATCTCAGATTTAAGAGTTTTATGCAGACTGTTCGCTTTTACTTTTAGAGGTCGGATTAAACATTGGTTTGAATCCTTTCCACCATGTCACATTTTTTATTGGTTTCAATTTGTAGATGAATTTGTAGATTCTTTTGAAATTTATGATTTTGATCAATTATGTGAAGAATTTCATACTTCGCTAATCAACGACGATTCCTCTTCGGAAGACTTTTTGACAAGAGTCTATCATATCCTCTATAAATTTAATCTCGATGACATGTCATTTGCATTAAATCTCCTCTATGATGCTTGCATCCCTTCCATCCAGTCATATTAAATCACGAACGAAGAACCAATTGCAAATCCTATCACTCAACTGCAAGAAGAATTTTCTTCGCAAGATGAGAAGAATCCTTCAGACAATGTTGAACTTGCAAGGGAGGTAGAATCTATTGAAAATGTTCTTACTGACAATCAAATTGGTTTTTCCTGTGAATCCTTGTATTTTCAGTCTTCGACCAGTATGGAAGAAGATTCGTTTCTGGCTCAAGGTGAATATCCTTATTCTTGTAAGTCATGCTCTAATCAATATTTAAAATCAGTCATTGAAGAACACTTAAGTGATGAAAATCGTCTTAAACGTTCTAACACTCCTATGAAACTGATTAGAGAAGAAGATATGCAACTAGAAGAAGAAACTTTAAACCTTCATCCTGAAAATGTACTTCATCCATAGGAAAGACTAGATGTTTGCCACATAAGTTTTGAATTATCTATCACACAGAAGGCAAATCTAGATGATCATATTATGTTGAGGAATTCGTCACCAAAATAGAGTAAGAGTTTTAAAGTTAGTGAAGAGAATTGTCTTGAGAATACCATTGTTGAATATTGTACTCCAAGAGATTCTTTTCATGTGCTTATTTTTGATTCCTTTTATTCTTTATATCCTGATCTCTTCCTAGATTCTGGCGGATTTGACACCTTACCTGCAACATCCTACTCTTTTCCGCCACAATCATATCCTTTCAATATGCTAAATTTTGGTGAAATTAATTCCAAACCTAACATTGATAAAATCGGATTTGACGCTCTTTCACTTTCATCACTCACATGGGAAAAGGACATATTGCGAGATGATTTTACACAGTTTATTGTTGAAAAAGACAATGCACTATATTTTATGGAGATCAAACATTCTACGTTGCATATTTGTCCTTTGATTAGCTCGAATCTTAATGTTTATGCTTCACATTTTGAAATGATCAATCTCATCAAAGGAAACATTCAAACCAATGATCTAATTGATGGCACGAATCCTCTTATGATGATTTCCCCATTGATATATTCGTTTCATCAAAGTCATGGTTTGCATCCTCATTTTTGTGACAGGATTTTAGGATGGTTTGAATATTCATATATAAAAAAATTTCATAATAAAGATAAAATTGTGCTTGCTTTCTTTTTACCTAAGTATCTTGGAAATAGGTGTGACATATTTCTTTTAGATCCTCCATATGAAGAAATAAATGGGCACTTAGAGAATTGTCAGGAGGATGAGGCATTTCAGCCTTGGCTGATGGTTATTTCATTTCCTCGTAAGCTTGACAATTTTTTCAAACTTACTTACACTCGTCGATGCCATTATGATTGTTATCACGACAAGATTGCACAATGGCTGGAGGATTCATACATCAAGAATTTTCGAGGGAATGGTAAGATCATTCTTACTTTGTTTCTAAATAATGATTATGAAGGTAAGTGTGATATATTTACGTCATTTTTTGATATATTACCATTCTTGTTAGTAATGTTTGATTTTGTTTCCATTGCAGGATTGGAGTTACTCCGATGGCTACATTGGAAGCATGAATTCACGTAGTATTCTGATTTGTTTAGTAGTTAGGGTAGGATTAGGAATAGGTTTTCTTTCAGTTTTATTCCTCACTATTTCTCTTTGTAATAATGCAGTCATGAACGCAAGTGGGAACACCACGAGAACCATAATACGAATGTTATCAGGGAAGTCTGCTTGATCCTTTTCTCATTGCTTTTAGTTGAACATTTATTTTCAAAAACGCGGTATCGTCATGAAAATCTTAAATGGAAAGTAAAGAGATAAATAAATCTGAATCAACCTTGACCCAAGGTACCACGAGTAAGACTGCTTTCACTTCAATCTGGGTGTTTCTTTTTTCTTTGAGTTTCCCAAGGGATTTTTTTCGCATGATGATTTCAGATACATCTTTTGTAAATATTTTATGTTTTGGTTTCCTTTCTCTTTGTTTTTCTTGGCTGGTTTGTTTTTGTTTTCATTTCTTCTTATCGGTCTTTCTTTTTGAAACAAACATGCCTGCACCATGGGCTAGTTCAGATAGAGAAAACATAATACTTCCCCTCGAAAATAACCGCTAAAAGTTGTTAAAACATTAAGTGCTATATTTTGTGGACTAGTTAAAGATGAATTTTCGTTTGAAATGCATTCTCTCGGTTTCAATTTGCATTTGAAAGTGTTCACGACCATATTTAAAAACTTTTAACGCTGTCCCTATTCTTTAAGAGAGCAACTCAACGATGTCTCCCTGTTCTTGAAAGACGTTTTTATTAATGAACCATTTTTGGATCTTGATGAAGGACAACATGTAAAATTTTAAAATTTGTGACTTAAAAACTGGAATTTTCAGCGCCACCCTGCTCTATCGAATATTTCAAAAAACTATAATATGAATAAGCTTTCAAAGAGCCGTGGGAAGTGTTTGTAAACCCACTGGGACACTGAACAGGTCTGCTGGTAGCGGGTAAGTGCATGCATGACACTAAGATAACTTCGTCGGGGTACTGAATAGGCCCGCTGGTAGCGAAGCAATGTCAGGTAAAAGAAAATTCTCAGATATGGATTTCGTTTTGGCCTTAAACATCCTTCGTCCTGATCTAGAATTTCTTGATAGGATACAGACGTCATAGTGGTTTAATTGACATCCCTATCGAGGCTATGGATGCCTGCTGGCAGCAGTGGCCCTGTCAACAGTATTAGATATTTTAACTTAACATCGTGGCTTTCTTTTGCCAAAGTTTGTCACCAGTTTTCGTTCCTTTAAAAATGAAAGTTATCTGAAACTGGACTACGTCATGATTATTTGAGATGTTTAAATGACTTTTCAGTTGTTCTTCGATTTGAATCTTTTCAGATTTTTCTAACCTGAACTTGTTCGTGTAACAGAGATAACTACTTCTCCCAGCGTGTCACCATTGTTGGTAGCAATAATACAATTGTTATTTTTATTAAATAATCTACATAGCTTCCTACACAGGGTCATGAAATTTCATTACTCTTCATGAACAGTTCCCGAGATGACAGTTGCAAATCGTCGCTTCTCCCTATTGTCTTTTCAAACTTTGTTTTCATGACTGTAAGCATGAAAACTTGCAACCAGGATTACCGTTATGTTTTTAAAGACAAATTGCTCATATGGTTTATTACAGAATTGTGATTTCTTGCTATGAGCATGCTACTCTCATTGTTTATGATCGTTTCAATTCTAAGAATGCCTAAGAAACTTATGGTTGTTTGAACGAAAGACCCCCATCAATTGGTATTTGATTTTTGTATTATTTTTGGTTTGATGATTGACCATATTTCTTTCATGGAAACTTTGGCTTTTCAATTTTTGTAAATCACCTATTTGTGCAATTAAATTTGGATGCACGCACTATGTTTTAAAGTACTCTGTCCTAGCATGTACCCAATGGCAATGTGGCATATGTAGTACAGATTTCCATCACTCCCGAGTATGGTCTCGGGCTTCACGATTTTGCTCCCACGCATTGTGATTAACACTTTGCCCATCGTTTGAACTGTCACAACATTGTATTGATGAGGCTCGGGGCTATGGCTCTGTGGCCTTTTTCAAAACCCTACCTATGAGTTCTGTGTTAATACCCATCCATTCGGCATGGCCCCAGTGGTAAGGGTCGAACCAAATGGTGTCCAGACTCTGCTTTCGTATGATAATGCTAGGGAGGATTTGGAAAGGAATGGTTGGTGTTTGTTCATCGAAAAATTTCAAGGTTTTAACCTCCAGGTCGCCCAAGAGTTTTCCTTAACCTTTGATGGCTGTAGGGAAAAAATCGGTGATGTGCAGCTAGAAGTGACATAAGAGTTCTTAAACCAAGCCACGGGATTGCTAGCAGTTGGTCAGAAATGGTTCAAGAATGTGAAAGTGGAGGAGGTCGCCTGGACGTTTCTGTTTACCTCACGAAAAATAGCCAGCTGTGATCGAGGTATGTCGATTTCATTCTTGAAACCCAGATGGCATGATTTACTTGCTGTAGTGAAGCAATTTATCACTTGTGAGGGTCGATTCGGACTAGTTTTCCTATATCATCTATGCCTCCTTATGGGTTTTATTGGTTTTCCATTGAATATGCCTTACTACCTACTCAGAAGTCTGTATAAAATGGGTAAACGGTTTAGGAAACAGAGGTCTGATTCGAGTCTATTCCATCATGGTTTAATTAAAATTATCCTCATACACCAGTTGCAATTACAAAACGATTGTTGGGATGCATTCATTTCACGAAATGGCTTTGGCAACAGTGAGTTGGGACAGGTAGATAAACCGGTCATTGTTGAAACCCTTGTGAACCCTACAACCTCTTATCCACTGCTTCATGCCTATGAATTTTCCCCTAATAATGAACCCTCGACCTACCCTGATGTCATTCAATAGGACAACCAACCAGTTACACACCCAAGTTGCACTAAAACTGTTAAGAAACCTACAGGAAGGAAGCCGAAAGGCAGTGTTGATGTTAATTTCAAGAACAAAAGGGCTGGTCGTTTAATTTCTCGATGTGCTCGAAATAAAATGAAACCCCGTGCAGACACAATCAACATGATTGAAGTGAGTGAAGACTTAGATTCATAAATTGAAAAATTCTTGGCTGCAGAGGACCCTGTGTCATACGGGCTCTACCTTGACCGACCCTATGACTATGTAAACAATCTTCCTCCTTGTCTAAAGGATAACCCAGAATTTCCTAGCATCCAACTATGTGATAAGCCTACCATTCGTGTGGAGGATTCACTGACCCTTAATGCTATCAATGCTAATGCACAGTCCTTACAGTCACAGGTACTATACTGATGTTCCATTGCTTCAGTTTTGACTCAAGTCTTTAAGAGACCAAGTCGATAGGTTGACAAATGAAAACAACAAACTTGAGTCTATTATCCAAGGGAAGGAGAAATGATTGAAAACTATAGGATGTGTCATTTTCAAGAATGTAGAGGCAACAACAACTATCGTAAACTCCAAAATTTCTTGATAAGTTTTGATTCCATGATTTAAGGTATGATGTTTTTTAATTTTAGCACGATTTTATCACTCTTAAGTTAGGATATGCGATTTGATTGAATAGATTATTTTCTTATTAAGATTAGTTTGTTTTGTTTATTGAATAAAATATGATTGTATTTTCTATTATAACTAGCTACAAAATCGTAAGATTCTGTAGCCAGTTAGAACAATTCAAATTGTTTGATTTGACAATTGAAAACATATCTGAAATCTTCTTATTTTCATTTGTTTTTAGGATGATTAAGGAGCCCATGATTTCTAAGGAGATGTGAGGCACTTTTTGAGATCTCCCAACTATATCAGCTTTATATTTTGAGTAAATTAGACTGCTGATAGTTTTTGATATTTAGCAAAATCAGGGTGGTTGCATCCCCCATTATTTTTTTGAAACCAACTTGATCTTATCAACAGGAAATAGTTATGTTTTCTGAAACCTATATAAACCTATTATTTTGTAAACGTTGGATCATCTCAGCCTGGGGCAAGAGTATGGGCATTTTTATCACGAATTTGAATGGAATATGATGCACATTACAACTTTAGCTTTTCTGTATGATGTTTTCATTCAAGTCATGTTTATTTCAATTTGATAATAGATTATGATTGCTTTTGTTGGCATAGTTTATTATGAGTTGATATCATTTGATTTACATATGCTGTCCATATTTCCTGTTTCAGAACAAAACACACAGTGATTATCTGTCCAACTTAAATTAGCAGATTCACCTCTAGTTTATGTTGAATGTCTGCATGAAAATTCTTACCGAAAGATTTATCTCGTCATAGCAATTTGTAAATCATATGATCACTGTAATTGTATCTATTCAATGTTCTGTTGTTATAATTCAATCTCCAGCATTATCGTTCCTCATTTATTAGGGGCAGTCCCAAGATCTGTAGCAGGTTTACATCGTCAGATAAAAGTGGCTGGATATTCAACAACGAACAGGCATTGGATACAAATAATAGGTTAGCATGTTATTTGATTTCGTCAGCTTGTTAAATACATAAATTTTCTTTATGTAAAATACTTTCTGTTATCTAGCATTTGCTGTTAATTAGGTAGTTTAATGTTTGATTTCACGAGTGCTTACAATTAAGAAAATAAACCAAAAGGATTGAGTAGTATTTTCATTTTTCTTATTATTGCTAGAATAATCACTCTACATTTGATTTTTGCGAGTTTAGATTAAAACTCATGTTTAGTACAGATTGTATATAAAATTATTTATTGTAATTTCAGTTAAGTATATTGTACATACGATAACT
>ML789902.1:32279-45310 GCA_009831015.1 Picea engelmannii | reverse complement strand
TTTCACAGTAAAGACTCACTGCCACTAAGATTAATGATTCAAAGTTAGAAAAGGAGAGAAATTATTAATAATCTACACTAACTGATTCACCCCCCCCCCTCTCAGTTAGTTCATACCTGTAACATTAGGAGCATGTCTAATCACACTTGCATGAAAAATAAATTTAAACTAACACACTTGCAGGAATTGAAATTTACACTACCCTACATGTCCTTACCCATATGTCACCTCAGAGTTAGGAGCATGTCTAATCACACTTGCATGAAAAAGAAATTTAAACTACCACACTTGTAGGAATTGAGATTTAGACTACCCTACATGTCCTTACCCATATGTCACCTCAGAGTTAGGAGCATGTATAATCACACTTGCATGAAAAAGAAATTTAAACTACCACACTTGTAGGAATTGACATTTACACTACGCTACATGTCCTTACCCATATGTCACCTCAGAGTTAGGATCATGTCTAATCATAGTTGCATGAAAAAGAAATCTAAACTCCAATCCATCATTCTTCCCCAGCAACGAAGCCAAAATGTTGGGCTCTAAAGATGTCCTAAAAACAACCTCTATGCATCAGCCAAAGGTACGCGCTGACACAAGCATTTTACTTGTTTCCTACGTAGGTTCTTACCTTCCGTTTTCAATACCCAGCCTCTAGAGATACAACACCTGTAAAGGAACAACAATCGTAAAGGGAACGACAGTTGTTCTATTCAAATGAACATCATGACCTGCAAAAGGAACAATAATCGTAACAAGGGGACAACAGTCGTTACATTGGGTCGAACTAATGTTGAATTAATTCCATTGTAGTATTTTCCCAACTATCTAATTTGTCAACCCGGAGTTCGTAAACTGACGAAGCAAACACAAAGTATATGCAATATTGAAGTAGAACTAATCTAATCCAATGTTTAAGCTACGATGAAAATTGAATTAATTTAGTTGCGTAAATGAAATTAATCTAGGATTGGAAAATTGCGTAAATGAAATTAATCTAGAAATGGAGAACTACATGAAGGAAAAATAGATACAACAAGTGAAGAGTTGAATGACACAACAATATATGTGAGCTCACGCCAATGAAGCAATCTTATATTAAAATAACCAAATCAATCTTCATAACATAATAATGAAAGCATGAAAACCAATTCCATGAATCAAAGCTAAGAATCCCTTTCTCTTTCGAATCCTAGTGACTACCATTAATGACTACTCTAATTCTTTACTTGATTACTACTGATTGAAATCTAATTGCTCCTAATTGAATTCTCATGAAGAGAGAGCACTCTCTTTTATACATGAGAGCCTTAAAGATAATATAACTATCTCATTATTACAGATCCACTTTTCTCTCAACCTGTTTCCCATTATTACAAAATATAATCCCTTCAAATCCTCACACATATCTCTCATATATCTTAGATAAGATATTCCAACCAAATCTCCATGATCTTCTCCTTGGAATGGGCTTGCATTGTCTTCTCAAATCTTGAAATGGTGGAGGAAGTATTCAAGAAGTCCTTTTGAATTAATCCTTCTCATATTCCTACACATTACAAAGCTCACACATATTTGAGATATATATGAAAACATGTCGATTTTCTAACATTTAATCAGAAATTTATTTTAAATACTAAAATGAATAAAGTGAAGAACAATAAGTTGAAACCCAAGTATATTTATGGAAATGATATCGTGAAAGGTTAATGGGGCGATGAAATGTGAAGAATGATGAAGGGAAAGGTGGATGAGAATAAGACATTTTTGAGCCCCAATACCCACCCTAGGGCTATGTCCACCAAATCTTCTTCTTTATTATCTTCAGTCAAGATTCTTACAAGCACATAGCTACAAAATCCTACTCCGCATAGGATAGGAGACCTGCGTGCACTCCGCTAGATCCTCCTTCCCTGAGCTAGATTACAACACAGAGCCTTCCATAGTATTTACAGTCACTTGCACTCAGCTTTGCCAATCTTACAAAGTATGCACAAAGCATTTACAATCCTTACTTGCACTTAGCACAACATCACACAACACCACATAGATGCACTAATACTCCTTACATCGCTTAGACATCTATTTATATATTACAAAAGTGGGTCTAATCATGGGTAAACCCATGGGCCGACATCCCATACCCATTACATTATCCCAAAACCCAAAAAGGAACCAAAAAGGGGCCTAGATCCCGTGATCTCTGCTTCGTCTTCGCTCCTCCTTCGACAGCCTGTCGAAGTCCCAAAAATGGTTAATCATGACCAAGTATCCATAAAACTTGGTCAAGGGCCAACAAGCCCCCAACACTCACCTGTGACTCGTCCCGAGTCACTCTGGTCTGGGTAGTTCTGCTTCAAAATACTCAATCTTGGCTCAATATGCTTGGACTTGTTGCTATGCCACGACCTCTTGTTCAATGAACTCTTGGATGACTGCATTGTTAATAGGTCCTTCTAGGTGATGTTCTGCTGTGGTGACAACCTGTTCCAGTTCTGCTCCTCTACCTTCGACTTTTGTAAACAATTGGTAAGCCCAATCTTGTACAGGTTGGAGCCTCTGTGTTACTTCCATAACTCTACTCTGGATGGTATGGATCTGCTTTTGGGTGGTGCATTGCTCTTGAAATTACTTCGTTCTTTCTATAGGTGACAGGGCCTTCAACTGCGCCTGTAGTGTCTCTGCGTGCTGCTTCACTTCCTGGAGCTGCGATTCTAGTGCCTACAATTATGGGTTCTCAGTGAGTTTATCGTATGTTTGGGCACTGTGATTACTTAGCTTCTTGCATTCCATGGCAAGGGCCTTTAGTCTCTCAACTGCACTGCTAACAATTGCTTCTCTTTGGTCCTTTACATCTTGCAAAGTTTCGGGTATAGTGTGGAGCTCTAAGTCTGTTATGCATTGCTGGAGCTGTTGGATAGCTTCTGCGAGTTGGTCTACTTGGTTCGTGACTTGGTCCTCTGCCTTTATTTCTACAACTGTCATAGAGAAAAGTGATCTACTGACCGCTTCTTTCACTTCGACTTGCTCCGTGAGAAACTATTCCTTTCCTTGCTGCATCTGTGCTTTTTCTTCATCGAACTTCGCTTCGAGAGCAAGATTTTCTTGTTCTACAGCACTGTGTTGCTCTACAAGTATGCTTTGCACTTGCTTCAAGGCCTAGGTAGCTTGTTCAGTTTCTTCTTGTGCTCGTCGAAGGTGAGCTTCGATTGTATTAGCTAGTTGGTGGAGTTGGGTTGACTCATCCCCCAAATCTGGTTCTCCTGATGGCAGGGGCGTAGTGAAGACTGTGCCACTGGATTGAAGGGCCTACTATACCCCTTGGAGCTCTACCTCAATTCTATTGTACATATCCTCCTACTTAGCTTCCTGTTTCTCCGCTATTTCCAGCGAAGCATCGTTTAGGGATGCTATGATGAAATCAAAATCACGGGGAGTGAGTGTAGTCTGCATCTTGGTCACGATGGCTTTTGATTTCTTCTGGGAAGAAGGTTTCAGAGGTGAACCCTTCCTCTTCTTCAAGGCATCAACCTCGTCTCCTTGCTTCTGTTCGACTTCTTTTTCATCTAACTCTTCGTCATCACCTCCTTGCTCTGGTGATATGGAAGCAGTCTTCACAGATGTGCTGTCTAATTCTTGGACCTCTTCGGTCTTCTTTGTTTTGCTAGGTCTAGGTGTATCATGCGTAGTTTCTGTTTTGTCCATGTTGGATATCTTTGTAGGGTCTTCTAAAATAAGGAGGTCCGCTGACCAGTCCTTAATGATCTCTTCCAGGTCCTCTTCCATCATATTGTAGTATGACTGAAGCTGTTTCTTATGTTCATTGGCGCGCACTGTAATATCAATAAAATTCTGATCTGCGCTGAACTTCATCAAAGGCCTGAACAGATGTAGAGTGTTCAGAGTCATGCGAGGATCAGATTCTATGGCTATCTTCAACTGATTGTAGTAGGTATGAAAAACAACATTCGATTTCCACTGTTTATTCATATCGCTTGAATACCACAGTGTATTGAACTTCACGGCCAACGGTTCAAATGGCTCGATGTTGGGGAAGGTCGCACCTTCCGACATCTCCCAAGAGACAAATGCAATAAGGATCAAAATCCAATTAAAATGGAATTCGTAACCTTGATCTTGCGCTTCTCTGCAGTCAATTTCCAACTGGTTCACCAGGTACTTCACTCAGTTCATCTGTAGACCTTCCGCGCACTTCCCTGCGAGGTCAACTACAAAGGCGATGACTTGGGTAGGTCGGTTATTTCTTACTAAATTCCCTGCAATTAGTTGACAGGTGAGGCATACTGTGCAACTCTAGAGAGAAGATACCTTGTAGCCTCGCGTCCCCTTCTTGACATCACCATAGATTTCCTTGATCCTCTGTGCTAGAGCACGATCCATGGTTTTTCCAGGATAGAAATCCTGTGGATCAGATCCTTGCATACTCAACCCTGTGATCCTATTTATCAATGTCAGATCCACTATAAAATGACGGTTTAGCCACAAATAGTAGCATCTTGACACAAGCATTGACTTCCTGGTGTCTACCAAAGTGTGGAATCTTCATGACATATATAAGCAGGGTGGACTGCGCGAGGTTCATCTTTAACGATTGGGGGATTACCTTGAATTCTTTACCTTTGTCTTGGCCAGGTATTTTTATGGTGAGAGCATGTTATATGCTTTTCGGTCTCCGAGGTTGAAGTCACTGAACTTCAATGCTGTGATCTTGTCTTGGTCTGCTCGAACTACGTGTATCCCCTTCGGAAGGCACACCATAACCAAGGTGTATTCAAAATATCTGTGCACACTGTCTCGATTTATTGCACTAATCAAAGGTGGAATATAGGCAGGCAATACAGTCGGTATCATCTTTTCATTTGTTAGGTCATCCTTGTGCTTGGTTCACTTTTCGTCTGATGGCCAGGATTGTCCGGCTCCACGAGTAGCCAATGGAGACACTTGCACTATTCTTTTCGATGAATCTTGGACCCCTACAAATAATCCTCTCTCTAACATGACTCTTTCAGTCATCAGGTCAATGAGCACTTCCTTCACTTATTCTTCAACTGCTGTGAGATATTCCAACACACGCGCTCAGGATTAGTGATATTAGGTTCATGATTACTTAGACACTGCAATGAAATAGATGGCAAGAGGGCGATGATCATTGTGCAAAAATCAACTTAGTCTGTGGGCTTAAACTCTCGGTTAGCAAAAGTGTTCTTGGTGCATGGTGCGAAGGGATAAATAGGTAACTCGACAATAGATCTCTTGCAATGGTCGAGGAGCCTTCATTAACTCTGTTCTATCCGTTTCGACACGATCCAATGGTCTGGTGGCGAACCATAAATGCCTCTCTACCCGTTCGGAGTATCACTCGAATAGTTATAATGTCCCCAATGACTATATTACTTTTTTATGGTGAAGTTTCATGTGTCATTGTTCTGATATCCAGACGAAACTCCAATTTTGCAAATTTTCCTTCTGCAAGGTTCCCTTCAGAACCTTCTACAAATTTTTGATCTTAGCTCTCTTCTTAATTATTTTTCTAGCCTTCTTTCCAGTGAGCTTCGTCTTGGTATTCCTTTTTCCATTCTGATTCTTATCTTCTTTTGAAATCGTCACTTCTCACTGTTGAGATTGTTTCCTAGGCTTCAAGGGTAATACTTCTTCTTTATCTGGAATAGGTATTTC
This sequence comes from Picea engelmannii, assembly GCA_009831015.1. NCBI lineage: Eukaryota > Viridiplantae > Streptophyta > Pinopsida > Pinales > Pinaceae > Picea > Picea engelmannii. Next base: position 39,607 of record ML789902.1, on the reverse strand, counting down.
AGTCTTCTGTGGGTCCTCTAGTGTTCTTGCAACTTCAACATCTATGTCGCTATTGTTAAATAGCTGCTATCTGTTCTCCTGTTCTTTAATCAAGTGTGCGATCCTTCTAGTCATGAAATCATTTAACTCTTGCTTCTTTTGTTCTAAAACTTCTTCTTCCTTCTGCCTGGCCTGATCTTTTTCAATCCAAGGCTTCCCTAGTAACATAGAAAATGGTGCACTGTCCTCAGTAACTTTAATAACCTCAAAATATTCCTATGTCGAAGTACCATTGACCTTCATAGATATTTGGGCAAGCTTTCCACATAGGGTTATCAGTTTTCCTCTGAATAAACCTATTCCTCCTAGCGAAGGAATCATAACAGGATTTCCTAAAAGTTCCCAAGTTCTTTCTGTCATAACATTCACTTGTGTTTCCTCATCTAGAACACAGTCAACGTTGAAGTCTCCTATTCTTTCTTCAATGCATTCTTTTTCTTTGAATATCTCTAATAATTTGACATGTCGGTGGTCATTCAGGGTCTCCTTCATCTGCAACAATACTTTCTCTGATTCTTTCTGGGATTCTGCCATAACCTTAGTTTCTGGATCTACCTTAGGGATTTCTTGATTCAGATTCATTGTTTCAACTTTATAAATCATTCTAGGACAATCCAACACTTCATGGTCCATAGCTTTGCAACAAAGACAACTAGGTCTTCTCCCAGGGCATTCCTTGGCAAGATGTCCCGGCCTTCTGCAACTGTAACATATGGTTAATCCTCTCTTTCTTTTAAATTATCCCTAACCCTTCCCGTACTGCACGCTAGGATCACAGTAGCTAAATTGCAACAAATTCTTTCTAGTATCCTGCATCCATTTGTTAGTCCAACTATTCTTTCTATGTATAGGTATAACATATCTTTCACTATTCTTATCAGATCTACTCATATCAAACCTTCTTTCATCTACAAGTACCCTAGTTTTCAAACTAGGACAGACTCTATTATTCATACCTAAATCCATATTGTTAAAGAAAAAATTTCTACTTATCTTACTTCTATAGAGCGTAAAGCTTTCAGATCTAAAACTTTTCACTATTATTACCTTTATCCGAGCACAGAGCTTGCAGATCTTACCTCTTTTTCCTCAGATCTGACCTTTTTTTTTTTTCAGCACAGAGCTTTATAAATCAAGTAGAATACTGCGCACCAGAGCGATAGATCTATGCACAAAGCTTTCACAGTTCCAGGACAGATCTTTGCACAATATTCTTCTTCCTTAGTTCCCAACAATCACATTTTTAGGTCCCAACAACAGAACCATTTGTTGGAACATGGGCATACCTAGGGTTCACCACTACAACAATGCACCAAAAAAACCCTAACTATCGACCCTTTCGGAAACACCTGTGAAGCATATGAAGTCTCACCCGAGGTAGAGGCAGCGGTGGTTGCAGGACTCCAGTGTCTGCAACCTTAGCTGGGACACAGATCTGTGATTGTAATACTTAACAGATCACTTAGCACCGACAGTTCATCAATATCCAACCAATATCTACTTTGCAGATAAAACAGAGCATCGCAACACTTATTCAGATCTAATGTGTCTAAGCACTTAGCATGAAGAGATAGGTTAGATCTAGCAGATTCAAGCACTAAGCAAGTTCACAGAGGTTAGGTATAGCATTTAGATTCATCATAAGCACAAAGAATAAATAGATCTATCTATCTATCTATATCAAGCACTTAGCAGATATCACATAAATGCACATCAATACATAGCACACAACATAGCAACACAACATGTACGTGGTTCACCCGCACCCCGGGGATACATCCACCAACTCTTCTTCTTTATTATCTTCAGTCAAGTTTCTTACAAGCACATACCAACAAAATCCTCCTTCGCATAGGATAGGAGACCTGTGCGCATTCCGCTAGATCCTCCTTCCCTGAGCTAGATTACAGCAGAGAGCCTTCCACAGTCTTTACAATCACTTGCACTCATCTTTGCCAATCTTACACAATATGCACAAATCATTTACAATCCTTACTTGCACTTAGCACAACATCACACAACATCACATAGATGCACTACTACTCCTTACATCGCCTAGACATCTATTTATATATTACAAAAGTGATCCTAAGCATGAGTAAACCCATGGGCCGACATCCCATACCCGTTACATTATCCCAAAACCCAAAAAGGACCCAAAAAGGGGTCAAGATCTCTACTTCATCTTGCGCTCCTCCTTCGACAGCCTGTCGAACCCAAAAATGGTCAATCATGACCAATTATCCATAAAACTTGGTCAAGGGACAACAACTGACATCCCATACTTGTTACATAAACCCTAGACCCAAAAATCCCACAAAAGGGGGTTGAGATCCCGCAATCTCCACTTTGCCTGGGTTCTCCACCTTCGCCCAGCCTATCAAAGTCCCAAAACATGACCCAAGTTCTCCAAAACTTGGTCAATGGTCAACAGGCCCCCAACACTCACATGTCTCAAGTCACTCTGATCTAGGTAGCTCTACCTCAAATGCCCCGAGCTGCTTTGACCTTATGTTTTTCCAGAGCCTCCTGCTCGATGAAATCCTGAATAACTTTCTCGTTCACAGGTCCTTCCAATCATTATTCCACCATGGTGACCAGTTTCTCTAGCTGTGCACCTTGTCCTAAATCTCCTCAAAAAGTGTGCAAGCTTCATCCTGCACTGGCTGGAGCCTCTGAGTCACTTCCATGACTTTACTCTAGATGGCATGGTCTTGTTGCTGAACCGTGCACTGTTCTTGGGACCTTTTCATCCTCTCGACCGCTGACAAAGGCTTCAACCGTGCTTGCACTGTTGCTTCTTGCTACTTTGCCTCTTGAAGTTGTGACTCCAGTGTCCTTAGTTCAGGGTCCTCTATGAGGTGCTCACAAGTCTGCGCACTTCGACTACTAAGCTATTTTCATTCCAAAGCTAATGCCTTGGTTCTCTCAACTGTTCTCCTCGCATTTTCTTCTCTCTGATCTCGCACTTCCTGCGGAGTGCTTGGCACTATTTGTAATTATAATTCTGTGACTCATGCTTGGAGCTGCTGAATGGATTCAGTGAGTTTCCCCACCTGACTCTCCACTGGGTCTTCTTCCATCTATTCTAAGCCTGTCACAGAGAGAAGTGCTTTGGTGACTATTTATTTAACTCCCATCTGTTCCACGAGCAGCTTGTTATCGCTCAGTTTGTAGTCTAGGTCAGGTAGCTTGAAAAGTAAGGATCAAACTGGCATAACAAGAGATTTCCCACCCACTGTCACCTCGATGGGGGGCTCTTTCTATTTAGGGTGGCCAAACCCAAGGGAGACATCCCTAGTAATCTGGGGTTTTGAAGGACAAAGGTTCTAAAGGATCAAGATGAAATTTCCCTTCACAGATTACTGCCAACGAGATAGTCAAGAATGAAGAAATACCACAGTGGAAGCACCTGTTTGCAAGACAAGGCAACAATAAAACTAATACATGCAACAATGGTTAGTACTTCATTTAATCAATGACTATCAATATCAGGTATGAGCACATATAGCAGTAATTATTGACGAAGTCAATGATTGCAAAAATGACTATGGTTTATAATGTTACTTCTCAATAAACACTGGAAATGATATAATATTCAATGTATACAATCAATCTCTGAATTAGCATAGAATATACTCAAAGGCTCATATATGACAAAAGTGCTGCGTCACTAGGCTTACTAGAGGTGATGTCAGCTTTTCTACTAGGGTTAGTTTGGTAGACAAAAAGGTGGATGTTTTGCAAATGGGCTAATGGAAATTATCAACACTTCGATGTCTATCACTTAGATGACTAAGCCACAACGTTTTACATCAACCAAGAGTTCAAAATAGGCGTGACGTCATCATCCAATTAGGGTTAGTGAGACGTTAGGGTTAGTTAGGGTTTCAAATTTAAGAAGTTTGAAATAGTTGTTTTGCCACAAGAAGCTCAACGTTGGAGAGTTAGACTAGTGCCTTGGGGTATTATGGAGTCAAGAAATAAAGGCTAGGTATTGGGAGAATCTAAATCTAAGGACAAGACAGTTAGGCTTTATGGTTCTGCAATGGCAGGGCCATAGAGTCAAAACCCTAAGGGGAGGAGGCTCATTCCGGTGTTGCTTAAGCAAGGCCTCATGCTCCTCCCTCTTTCCTTAAAAATCCTTGGCAAAAATGGCTAGCTTCAAAACATAAATCTAGGGGTGAAAAGTGTTGCAAGAGCAAGGCCTCTCAAACCCTAAAGTCAAAACCCTAGGTGTAAAATTAATTAGGCCTAGGACGTCTTCTTTCTTCAATTTATGTTCAAAAGATAACTCAGAAAAATGGGAACTAGTGTAGCAATGGCTAGGCTATATCCTCCTTAATCAATGGCTAAAACAAGTCTTCTATCACAGGGACATGAAGCAAGGACCTACTTGTGTGCTTGCTACCTAGGGTTTCAATGATTAAGCAAAATAATAACAATGTAACCATAAATGTAAGATATTTAACCTACGACCATTCATTCAAGAAGTTTTGCATGAGAAATACACTTACAAATGAATGAAGAGCTTATCAAACCTGTTAGCACTTAGTAAATTTCCTAGAGGTTGAAAAAGAAGAAATCTACAAAGGTAACGTTAACCAACTGCTTTAAAAGCTAGGATCTAGCCCTTCCAGCTTCAGAGAGGGATCTCTCTATAGGATTTAGCTTTGTTTGAAAGGATATTAGGCTAGGTAAAGGCACGATTTTTGTTTTGTTGTAAAATACAAATGTTCCTGTCATAAATGATCAGGACATGTCCATTCTATTTTTAGCATAACTAACTTAACTAATAAAAAACTGTTTGGTGACTCATCACAACTGTTTGCTGAATGTCTGGGTAGGCCGTTTTCAATGCTTTTGCTACTTCTTTGTGCTGACTCGAGCCGAAAGGTATACTGGTGGGCTTGACCCCTGGGGTGGCCACTGTGGTGGTTGTGATCTCTTGCTCCACTGTCGTGCCTATCGTTGGAACTATCCTGGGATTTTTGGTGTGCATCTTAAATTCCTCCGAAGACACCTCTGTTACCGGAGAAGACGATTCTTGCCGGGACCTCTTTTCCTTGGGGTTCTAAGGTGTGGCAGTGGGTGGTGCGCTTGTTGAGGGTACCTGCCTTTCCATCCCGACAGTTGGTTTCACGTCCAACAACGTATCAGGCTTCCATTTTGTTTGATTAGCAAATCTCTCGATTTCCAGTCGGGGCTCATGCGCATATGGGGCACTCTTATTTCTGACTCTCATCTCAGAAATGATCCCACAGGGATCATAATGCCAGGTGAAACTTGTGGGGAATTTCATTTCCCTTAACATTCTGTCTGCCTCGTCACCTGCGCCTCTGGTGTTGTAGATGAAAGAGCCGATCTGCCCTTTGATCTGCAATTGTTGCTTCTTTTTGAGGGAAACAAAGTGAATATCATCAGAATTCATTATTTGTCTAATATATTCCTATGCGAAAACTCTTACTGGTATATATCTCTGCAGCTTGAACGGTGCCAGTTCGCACCCATAAACTCGGATCTCGGAGTGATTCTGATACAAGTACCAGTCTCCAGTCTTCGCATTGTCTGAGAGGTGAAAAATTCTCCGAACTTCATCATTTATTCATGGCTCGGGCATGCCACTCAGCATACTTACCATAGGGTGGTAAAACTGATCAATGAACGCTGTGAAGTCGTATTCGACAGAATTGTGCTTTAGAAGAGATGTCCACGCTGTGACTGGCTGTGGCCTCCCATCGGCGTCCATCTTCTGCATGGAGAAATTGAACCTGTCTGCTTGGAAGTAGACGAACATGTAGGACAGGATGGATGAATATCTGAACATGCCCTCTGTGGCAAAATTCACCAATTGTTCATGGATGTTATTGGCTAGGAAGGCGCTATAGTTGAACTACATGGTCGGCTGTTCGTCATTTGAGAAGATAGATAGAAAACCCAGGATGGGTTCATCTACCCATTGATCGGAATAGTACCCCAGTAGGGTGCACAAGGAAGAAATAATTTGATTTCCTTTAGTGGAAAACAAAGAAGAGGGGTACGGGGGATTGGTGGTCGGGAGCGGAGCGGAAGTGGGGAGGAAAAGCTCAACTATCTGAGCTCTCTACGGGAAAGTCATCTTTCTGCGGGAAAGTCATCTTTTGATAAATTTCAGTGAGGATTTATAGGTTGAAGAGGGCCACAGATTCTGGGTGGTTTATCTGCATCATCTGGTCGATATCCTCTGGGGTGATGAAGAAGAGGACGTCCCCAGACGAAGAAACAATGTCTTTCTGGTCGGGGACGTAGTGAGCTTGGCACTTGAGTGCAAATTCTGGGAAATGGTGAATTTGGGGGAACAGATATAGGGGCAAATTGGACTCCCAGAGCCCAATATCATCACAATGGTCTAGGAAGACTTCCCAGAGCCATGACTGCAAATACGAGAAGTCAAAACTGCATATAGTGTCAGCTATCAGGCGATCTTTGTCTACCAGAGAGATTTTATCTAGATCAACCGGAGGAGGAATGAACAGATTCTCTTCCTCTTCGGTTTGCTTTGTCTTAGACACCATTTCGACAACTGTACCTGCAACAAACAACACGTTAGTGGGGTCGACTGACTGTAGGTGAAAATGATGTGGGAGCAATGGAGGAAAAGGAGGTTTCTGGCGCGATGGATGAATAACGAATACAAAGGAGAACGGTAGTTTTATTTGAAAATGGGTCGGTCGGACGCGGGAAAACGGTCAGCGTGATAACGGGTATGTTATCCCGTTATTAATGGACAACGGGCCACTTGGGGTGATATGGCAGGTGACGGTGACCAGAGTATACGGACGACTGACATGGAGGTTTGTGATTGGGGGTAAAATTTGCCAAAGGAGGCCGTCCATGAATGAAGGGGGTTATGGTACTGACAACGTGGACTGACAACAGTTATGGGATGGGACTTAGAACCGGGAGCAAGTGGGACAAGTGGACTTAGTGGAGGATGACGTCCAGGGGCGACAGGGTGTGAGACAACATGTGGAGGATGGGACTCATAAACCAATAGGGTGACGACACATGTAACAAGGGGCCCGTCGTAAGGAATATTCATCCCAGACCCCCCCCCCCCGCTTTGATTAAAAGAAAAATACCAAGGGGGGTCCGGAATCCACCATGGTCCGTTGATCTGCACGCTGGATTTCTGACCGTAGATCTTTGCTCGCTTTTTAATACCAATTCCGGACCCCCCCCTCCATTAAAGGCAGAACGGAGGGGGGGTCCGAAATTCAATGTGGATCGTTGATTTGAGCGCTTCGCTT
>ML789902.1:20114-31034 GCA_009831015.1 Picea engelmannii | reverse complement strand
TTGGTTCAGCTTGCATCTCTTGAAGTAACTTCATGACAGGGACTCCCAAAGAAGTTGGGAACACCGCCTCTGTACCGTAAACCAGTTGGTATGGTGACATACCAATTGACCTTTTGGTGGTGAGTCTATCTGCCCATAAAGCAAATACCAGCTTATCGTGCCATGAATTTTTATTCTCCTGCAACGTTTTCTTGATGATATTTACCAAAGTCTTGTTGGAGGATTCCGCCAACCCATTCCCCTGAGGGTAGTAGGCTGTGGAATGCCCTAAGCCAATGTGGTAACGACTGCAGAAGTCAATTAGTTTCTTCGAACGAAAGGCAGCTGCATTGTCAGTAATGATCTTTCTAGGACAACCAAAGCGAGATAAAATATTATTTTCAAGAAGTTTAATAATAACAGCGTCAGTGGCTTGCCTGCTTTGTACAACCTCGATCGATTTGGTGAAATAATCAGTGGCAGTGAGAATCCACTTATGTTGGCCCGAAGATGGAGGGTGTATTTCTCCGATGAAATCGAGTCCCCATTGCTGGAACGGAGCCTCAACTGAAATTGGTTTAAGAGGTAGAGGAAGGAGCTTCCTTTTACCCCCAAACAACTGACACTGGTGACATGCTGTTACTTTCTGATGTACATCTGCAAACAGGGTGGGCCAGTAAAAACCAGCTCTAAGTATTTTGTTGGCTGTAACCTTCCAGTTTAAATGCCCCCCACATTCACCTGCATGAAACTCCTGCAACACTTTGTCAGCTTCATCTTTGAGCAAGAAATTTAAAAGAATACCTGCAGGGTCTTTCCAATACAAATTTCCTTCTAGAATACAGAATTTCAAAGCTTTCAACTTTAAAAATCTAGCTTTAGTTTTAGTTAAACCAGGGGGAGCTTGTAAATTTTGTAGAACAAAAATAAGGTCTGCATACCATGGAGAATTTAGAAAAACCTCTTTAACGTTTGGAGTCGCCATCTCACCCTGCTCATCTGCCACGTCCAGAAAATTAATGTCAAGAGCCTGAAGGTTAGATTCAACCATTAGTTTGGCAAGGCCTTGGCCTTTGATCAGTTTTGTGGGCTTAATTTCTATGTCGTATTCTAGAATAACTGCAATCCATTTTCCCCTTCTCCCATCAGGATTGTCTTGCATCAAGATATCTTTCACTACCACGTTCGGAACATAAGCTATGATGTGTGAATGAAGGATATAGACCCTGAAGTCCTTTATAGCCTTTACCAAAGCAAAAGCCTGCATCTCCATAATATTGTAGTTCAACACAGCGTCTCTTAGAGCTCTGCTGAAGAAAGCGATGGGCTGTTCATACCCTTCACTCTTCTTCTGCAGTAACACAACTGCTATCATATGTTCAGAGGCGAAAGAAAAGAGATAAAAATATTTAGTGAAATCAGGACTAATCAAAACTGGTGCTTCGGTGAGTGCTCGTTTGACTTGTTCAAAGGATTGTCTGGACTCGGGGTCCCATTTTATTTTGGCGTCTTTTTTGAGCATATTTGTGATGTTTCGAAGGAGTTCGGCCAGATTAGGAATGAACCTTCGAAGAAAGTTGATTTTCCCTATAAAGGACTGTAGTTCTTTGAGGTTTCTTGGGTGTTCTACCTTTAGTATGGCCTCTATTCTACTGGGATCAATTCTGATTCCCTCTTTAGAGATGATATGTCCTAACAGTTTACCCTCTTCTAACCCAAAAAGACATTTCTTGGGGTTTAAAGAAATCCCGAACCTTCTGCACTTTTCAAAAACTCGTCTTAGGTGACGCAGGTGTTCATCATCAGATTGGGAAAACACAGTTACGTCGTCTAGATAAACAACAATAAATTTCCCTGACTCCTCAATGAAGGCAATGTCCATTTCCCTCTGGAAGGTGGCTCCTGCATTCATCAGACCAAAAGGCATATTCACATACATGAAAGTGCCCCAGGGTGCGGTGAAAGCGGTTTTTTCCTGATCGTCTGGGTGAACTAGGACCTGGTTGTAGCCTGAGAAACCATCTAACAGAGAAATTCGACTGGACCCGACCACACTTTGTAGGAGGTGATCCATTTTAGGCAAGGGGTAATTATCTTTCAAGGAAGCTTTGTTCAGATTTCTGAAATCTATGCAGAGTCTGATTTCACTAGTTTTCTTGCGTGTAGGTACTAAATTAGAAACCCACTTAGAGAAACGTAGTGGGACTATGATCTTGGCATCACACATTTTCTTGATCTCCTTTTCTATCAAGGGAAGCAATTTGGGATTTATCCTCCTAAGCTTCTGTCTAAACGGTTTATGGTCTTCCTTGATGGGAATCCTATGTTGTATAATGCTGGTGTCGTAGGCTTTTAAATCTTCATAGCCCCAAGCAAAAACGTTTGAATATTCTTTGAATAGTTCCATGTACTTAAGATCTTGTTCTGGGGGTAAAGATTTGGACAGTTTAACCATCTTAGGTTTCTCTTCAGTTCCTATATTGCAGTCTCCTACCTCTTGCCCATAGGCTTCTAATTTGGGCTTCTTAGCTACATCGTCACTATTAAAAAGATCTTCTAAAGGGACAAGGCCTCTAGGTAAAACATTGCTTTTTAGTTGTAAAACATCAGCTTCTAGCTCGTCATCTCTTAACTCTCCTATCCCTACGACATCTTCTGTATCTACCATATTTACAGTGGTCACACTATCTATTTCAAACTCAGAATTATTTACATTCTCCTTTTCATTTTCTAAATCTACGTTTGTACATTCAAAATCATTCTTTCACTGCAGAAAGTCATCTATCTGATCGTCATTTCCAAACACTTGCCAGTACCTGATATTATCGGGCACTGTCGGTCTGCATTTTACTTCAACAGTGTATGAGTGAGTTTGGCGGAAAGGAATCTTGCAGGACGTAGCTGACGTAGCTAACCCGTCGGCCAGAATATTCTGTCCTCTCGGCATTACCTGCAAGTCAACCTTGTTAAAACACTTCAAAGTATCAAGAACAACATTCCTGTAGGTTCTAAGGTGTGGATGTTTAGCGGCATATTCACCTTTAATTTGTTTAATTATTAATTCAGAGTCACCCCTTACCATTATTTGCTTAGCGCCAACTTTTTTCAGCAACTTTAGACCGAGCATCAATGCTTCATACTCGGCAACGTTATTAGTGCAGTGGAAATTTAACTTATAGGAATGATTTTCTGAATACCTTTTTTGATGATTATGCAACTAGACTCCGGCTCCTGCTCCTTCTTTACTCACAACTCCATCGAAATCCATACTCCAGAAATCAGCGGGGAAATCTTCAGTGATCACATTTCCCATCTTTGCTACCTCACCACCCTCTGGGGCTTCATCTTGACTAGCTACCTCTTCCATCGACTGAATATCTGGCTCTTCAGTATCACCATCATTGTACAAAATGAATGAATCTAAATCGGAATGAGCTGAGTAAAGAGGGAAATTGTGAGGTTTTTCTTGACTGCTGACCATATACTTCATCAGTGTTTCTCTGTATAACCTCCTCTGTTGTTCAAACACTGGGATAGTTGCATAAGACATATCCAGTTGCAAGGTTCCTTTGAGCTTAGCTCCCCACGACCGGGACAACAACATACCATACTTTGGTGGGATGTCTGCAACCACCACGTCCATTACCATGCTTTTTGAAGGGATATGAACCAGGGTGATGCAGAGATCCTTAATCAGACCAATACATTTGACTTTGCTAGAGTCAAACGAGTGTAAATCTTTGTAAGGCCTAGTGACCTCCAATCCCAGTTTTTCCATTACCGCTTTAGGCATTAAATTATGCGAGGCCCCTGAATCCAACATGGCATTATGCAATATCAAATCATGTATGTTCAAACTGATATAAAAGGGAGCTACGTCACCGGTATCGTCTCGACCATCCACTTTAGGTCCGAAAAGAAGTTCGGGATGATTGTCAGCAAGGTTCATAGTGTCTGAGTGAGTCACTGACCCAATAGTCAAGGCCTTGGTGCCTATGTCAGGTTCGATGGCTAACGTCTTTAGTACCTGTGAATGATAACCGCCTCTGCATATCAACTCTGTAAGTGGGATAGGAATTTTAATTTTGGCCATTTCTGCCTCTAGGCTAAATGGCGCCAAAGTTCTGGTCTGACTCATTGATTCTGGTTGGTCCACCATGTCCTTCCACTCAGAAGTATTGGGTGGGGTAACAGGTGAGACTTCGGGCTGAGCTGGTCTTTTCAGTATGGTGATGTTTTTCTTCACCGGAGTATCAGTCTTACCTTTCTTAGAAGACTTTCCCGTGGTGGTCTTCTCGGGAGTTTTTTCGGTCTCATCTACCCTCTGCGTTTCGGTTGTCTTTTTTGAAGAATTTCCTTCTTCTTTCTTATTTCACAGATTGTATTGACGGTGCACCTCCAAAATATCATTTTCAAAGGCCTGTTGTCCCGCATCCTCAGTCTCCTCACTCACCTTTGTCTGATTTAACAGAAAAAGTTCCTGCTCTTCTTGAGTAAGGAAAATGGCATCATTATCATGAATTCCCATGAGGTTAATGTGAGTGTCTTCCAATTCCTCAATTACTTCCCCCCCTTCATCAGAATAATTTTCTTGCAGGGGAGGTCTGATCGGCTGGTCAGGGCCTCTCTGATCTCTTTGATCTCTAGGGTCTCTTTGATCTCTTTGCCTGATTTGAGGAGGGTTTCTTCTAAAATTGGGGTTCCGAATCTGGGGAGGAGGTGCATTGTCCCTTGGAGGGTTTCTGTCGGATAAATTCATTCTTTCCATCATAAATTCCACGTTTTGGGACAAAGAATCTAGCTTGGAATCTGTGGTCGACGTGGAAGGCTCTTCTTTAATCGTGACTCTCCTTTCTGTCCTTTGACGTGCCCATTTTGCCAACAGATTAGCTTCCACACTAATAGCACTTTTCTGCATGTCTTCGAGGGTGGCAACATTTCTTTCTCTTAATTGATAAGACATGTCAGCATCGAATCCATCAGAAAATTTAATCAATGCCAAACCCGGGGGAGGTTTAATTTCAATTGGGATTGCATTATACAAATTGTTAAAGCGGGTGCAGTAATCTTGGACAGTTTCACCTTGATTTCTTTTTATGCTCTCGTACTCTGACAATATCCGAAGAGGGTTTTTCTTTACCTCCCATTTGTCAAGAAAACTTCTCTGGAACGCGACAAGGTCAGGGATTGATGCGGCAGGTAAGGCTTTGAACCATTTTTTGACCTCTCCTGTCAGACTCTGGGCAAACAGTCTCATTTGAACGTCGACTTCGTCAACTTCTTGCAGATCCAAGTAGTCGTTCATTTTATCCACATGTTGTTGCGCGTTTAATGTTCTGGTTGCGTCGAACTGCGGAAGTCTGGTCTGGTAGTCTTGGGGCATGACATGTAGTGGTGCGGCTAACACCAAAGGGGTATATCGAGTGGCCATGACGGGTGGAGGAGGTGAGACGATGACCTAGGTGATTGGAGAGGTAACAGCGGAAGAGGAGGATGGTGGAGGACTGGGCGGTGCTGAGACAGTGATTTGTAGTTTGGTCGTTGGAGACAAGACTTCAGGGGTTCGGGGTTGCAACGCAGATGGGTCAAAGAGGAGCTTAGACACAAAAGTTTCAGACCGCATTCTAATAAGGTTTCGTGAAAAAAAAGGATCAAGATCGCGGTTTTGAAAGGTATCCGGTTCTCCTGAAAAAGAAGGAGACTTGTGAAGGAGAGTATAACTCGCTGAACTAGTAGCTAAGGTCTTTCGTCTCAACAATTGTTCGAGATTATCTACAAATGTTGAGGGTTCTGGGTCTGGATGAGATTGGATGTGAACTTTCTTGGGAGCCAGAACTCTTTTTGGTTTTACGTATATTTTATTTTTTAGTGGAGGAAACTAGGGGCGATTTCTACGTTGACGTCGTCTAGCTTCCAATTGTTCCTGAGCAGATATGTCTCGTTCAATGGCTGCCCATGAACGTTCTAGCTCTTCCCGGTTATTGGCCGTTTTGATGATGATGTCGAAAAGGTTTGACGCAATATGCGTTTGATTCGCCAGGCCGGGATCGATATTAGGTTGTACTGCTGCTGGGACAGTCATATAGGAATAAGAGGTTCTGAGAACAAAACTAAGAATAATATGTACAGAGCTAATCAACCTCTAAACATTACTTTCTCCTCAGAGTCAAACTTTTTTAGGGGAAAGAAGTCGTGAGATGTCAATTTCAGTTCGTCCCCAGTGGAGTCACCATTTATGTTAGCACTTAGTAAGTTTCCTAGAGGTTGAAAAAGAAGAAATCTACAAAGGTAGCCTTAACCAACCGCTTTAAAAGCTGGGATCTATCCCTTCCAGCTTCAGAGAGGGATCTCTCTATAGGATTTATCTTTGTTTGAAAGGATATTAGGCTAGGTAAAGGCACGAGTTTTGTTTTGTTGTAAAGGGTTTTTAAAGTTGGTTGAGACAAACTACACATCCATTGGGCTATGGGGTCTGTATTTAATAAAATCTGAGATACAACCAGAAATGCTGAAGAAAACCTTCATAAGGCGAGATAACACACTCACTGGATCTTTAATAATTAAAATGATGATCAGAAGAAAGATAAGGGAAATAACTCCAACTAACAAGCACTTAAGAATCTCTTAATTGAAGATATTTAGAAGATGAACATTAAAATCTTTAGAATCGGAAACAAGGTATCTTAGATAAATCCTGTAACATAACGCTATTCGTAAAGATTAGTTATCGAAAAACAAGATGATTACAGAGCAAGAAAACATTAAACTGAGAAAATCACATCACCAGTGAAACATGCGCAGGAATCCTGTAAAGTGTCTCTTCTTTATTAATGGAAGATCTCTTCAAAAATAGTACAACTTGATAGCAACAGGGTGTGCGAATCGACAACCCTCAATACATTGAAAAATGAAGTATTTATAAGTCAAAATACAAACGTTCCTGTCATAACTGATCAAGACATGTCCATTCTATTTTTAGCATAACTAACTTAACTAATCAAAAACTGTTTGGTGACTCATCACAACTGTTTGCTGAACGTCTGGGTAGGTTGTTGGCGAGGTGCCTTAGCAACCTCTTCTGACTGGACAGGTGACAGCTCATCTGCTAATCTAGCAGATCACACAGCTCCTCCCATCTGATATGACCTGGCACTGTGATTTTAAGCAATCTCCTGTACACTTCATCCATATCCATGTACTTAGCAAATGTGGGCTTGACAACGAATATGTGCTTAATTTCATGTTGGATATCAATATCCAACTACAGGGCCTCTATGAATGCTTTCCCCGTGATACTCCCTTGTACCCCTGCAAATTTGGAACTAGATGCTTCAGTCAACTTCTTTTTATAATCGGGGAGCGTCATTAATTTTTCATTGATGACCTTCATACGAGGCAAGCCTTTTCTTTGCAGAGCATCTATCTTGTGGAAAAACCTTTGCACTCCTTGATCCATAACTTGAATTTTCTCCTCGAGCTGAAGCATGAGGCCTCTTTTGGTTAGGAATCTTTTCACCTCCAATATGGTTTCTGTCTTGTCCTCAATCTTCAATTCTTCTAGTTCCTCCCTTGTCTTTGAATTCAGGAACCTTATGATTTCATTAGCTTGGGCTGGCATGTCTCCCAGTTCTGTCCTGATTTTCTCCACAACTTGTTTTCTCCTCTCGAGCAACTCATTTTGTTCAAACATTATTTGAAACATCGGCCAGATTTCATTTATGGACTTGGAAATATCAGTCCATATCACCTCTTTGGCCTCAGCCAGAGTCTTCTCTGCCACGGTCTGCTTTTGGAGCTGTTGTAGCTCCTTCCTGATTTGCTCATTCACCTGCTTCTCTTTGGCTAGAATCATCTGGAAAGAACTCTTTAGCTCTTGGAGATTTTCCACCTCTTTCTTGAGCCTACTGATTTCAGACTCTTGCAAATTCATCCTCTCCATAGAATTGGTCAGGTCTGTGGTTCCTTCCGGTAGTTGCAATGTTGTATTAGATGGAATCATTGTGCTCAATCCTGCAATTGGGATAGCACTTAATGGGATGCCTTCCATTGTCTTTGTCTGTTCTTTCTCTTTCAGCAGTCTTTCCATCTTAGCCTCCATCTCCTTTATCTGAGCATTCTGTTCCATGAGTAATTTCAGCATTTTATCCTTTTCCCCTTCTTTTTCGGCTATATCCTTCGTTTGTGGGTCCTCTGTTGGAGGGAGCTTTAGCTTCTTCCTTAAGGAAGCGATGTTAGCATTTTTCTTTTTGATCATTTCCTCGGAAGCCTTGACATTAGCAGGGTCGTAGCCGATCTTGAGGACCAGCTCCTCCAATGTCTTGATTTTGTTGTCCTTTGCGAAAGAGGATATTTTCTCCATCTTCAGTTGGGTCTGGGCATTGCTTAAAGCTATCCAATATTTTGAAGCAGAAGTAGTAGCATGGGCCAAAGTGTGGAAAACCATTTCCCCAGTTTGCTTGTGCAGATCCATCTGATCTGCAGGGTGCACATCTTTAGCCTGAAACTCAAATGTGGCCCTTTTATAATCTGATATGACCTTGGGATTTGGCACTTGTGCTTGGAGGAAGGCCATATGCATCCTACCTTTCTCTGTATCAAAAGCTGAAAGAAGCCAGTGTTGAGCTATGGATGACTGTTTCTGGAACTGGGCATAAGTGCTTGTAGTAAGAGTCTGATTTTTCTTCTCGATCAACTCATATTTTTCAAACATGCCCAACTTGGGACCGGTCTTGCTTGGTGGAGCATCTAAGGGAGAGTCTGAGGTTTTCAATGCTTTTGCTACTTCTTTGTGCTGACTCGAGCCGAAAGGTATACTGGTGGGCTTGACCCCTGGGGTGGCCACAGTCGTGGTTTTGATCTCTTGCTCCACTGTCGTGCCTGTCGTTGGAACTGTCTTGGGATTTTTGGCGTGCATCTTAAATTCCTCCGAAGACACCTCTGTTACCGGAGAAGACGATTCTTGCTGGGGCATCTTTTCCTTGGGGTTCTTAGGTGTGGCAGTGGGTGGTGCACTTGTTGAGGGTACCTGCCTTTCCATCCCGACAGTTGGTTCCACGTCCAACAACGTATTAGGCTCCCATTCTGTTTGATTAGCAAATCTCTCGATTTCTGGCCGGGGCTCATGCGCATATGGGGAATTCTTATTTCTGACTCTCATCTCAGAAATGATCCTACAGGGATCATAATGCCAGGTGAAACTTGTGGGGAATTTCATTTCCCTTAACATTCTGTCTGCCTCATCACCTGCGCCTCTGCTGTTGTAGATGAAAGAGCCGATCTGCCCTTTGATCCACAATTGTTGCTTCTTTTTGAGGGAAACAAAGTGAATATCATCAGAATTCATTATTTGTCTAATATATTCCAATGCGAAAACTCTTACCGGTATATATCTCGGTAGCTTGAACGGTGCCAGTTCGCACCCATAAACTCGGATCTCGGAGTGATTCTGATACAAGTACCAGTCTCTAGTCTTCGCATTGTCCGAGAGGAGCAGAATTCTCCGGACTTCGACATTTATTCGTGGCTCAGGAATGCCACTCAACATACTTACCACAGGGTGGTAAAACTGATCAATGAACGTTGTGAAGTCGTATTCAATAGAATTTTGCTTTAGAAGAGACGTCCACGTTGTGACTGGCTGTGGTCTCCCGTCGGCGTCCATCTCCTGCATGGAGAAATTGAACATGTCTGCTTGGAAGTAGACGAACATGTAGGCTAGGATGGATGAATACCTGAACATGCCCTCTGTGGTGAAATTCACCAATTGTTCATGGATGTTATTGGCTAGGAAGGCGCTATAGTTGAACAGCGTGGTCGGCTGTTCGTCATTTGAGAAGATAGATAGAAAACCCAGGTTGGGTTCATCTATCCATTGATCGGAATAGTACCCCAGTAGGGCGCACAGGGAAGAAATAATTTGATTTCCTTTAGTGGAAAACAAAGAAGAGGGGTACGGGGGATTGGTGGTCGGGAGTGGAGTGGAAGTGGGGAGGAAAAGCTCAACTATCTGAGCTCTCTACGGGAAATTCATCTTTTGATAAAGTTCAGTGAGGATTTCTAGGTTGAAGGGGGCCACAGATTTCGGGTGGGTTATCTGCATCATCTGGTCGATATCCTCTGGGGTGATGAAGAAGAGGACGTCCCCAGACGAAGAACCAATGGCTTTCTGGTCGGGGACATAGTGAGCTTGGCACTTGAGTGAAAATTCTGGGAAATGGTGGATTTGGGGGAACAGATATAGGGGCAAATTGGACTGCCCGAGCCCAATCTCGTCACTCTGGTCCAGGAAGACTTCCCGGAGCCATGACTACAGATCCGAGAAGTCAAAACTGCATATAGTGTCAGCTACCATGCGATCTTTGTCTACCAGAGGGATTTTATCCAGATCAACCGGAGGAGGAATGAACAGATTCTCTTCCTCTTCGGTTTGCTTTGTCTTAGACACCATTTCGTAAACTGTACCTGCAACAAACAACACGTTAGTGGGGTCGACTGACTGTAGGTGAAAACGACGTGGGAGCAATGGAGGAAAAGGAGGTTTCTGGCGCGATGGATGAATAACGAATACAAAGGAGAACGGTAGTTTTATTTGAAAATGGGTCGGTCGGACGCGGGAAAATGGTCAGCGTGACAACGGGTATGTTATCCCGTTATTAATGGACAACGGGCCACTTGGGGTGATATGGCAGGTGACGGTGACCAGAGTATACGAACGACTGACGTGGAGGTTTGTGATTGGGGGTAAAAGTCGCCAAAGGAGGCCGTCCATGAATGAAGGGGGTTATGGTACTGACAACATGGACTGACAGCAGTTATGGGAAAGGACTTAGACCCGGGAGCAAGTGGGACAAGTGGACTTAGTGGACGATGACGTCCAGGGGCGATGGGGTGTCAGACAACATGTGGAGGATGGGACTCATAAACCAATAGGGCGATGACACA
>ML789901.1:200874-214147 GCA_009831015.1 Picea engelmannii | reverse complement strand
TCCATCTTAATTGAAAGAAACTTACTCTTCAAAAATAATACACGGTTTGTGCTCGTCGTCTCATACAAACCTTTAAGTGTCTCCCAAGTTTCATGGGATGTTTTGCATTCCCTAATGTGTGGGATGATATTGTCCTTGACAGACATCCTCAATAGCGCCTTCACTTTAGTCTCTCGTCGCTCCCAATCTTGAACTGAGGTTGCTGGGGCTACTGGTTTTTCTTTGTCTCCACATGCAATCGACCAAACATTGTATCCTTCCATCAATGTCTGCAACTTAAACTTCCAATTGACATAATTTATATATGAATCTGCCATGATATTTGTCATATTTAAAAAACACTAAAATCATTTTAAATTGATCTAGCCCTTTTAGAACCCAATGTAAAAACTCTATACCAATCAATAATTAAAATTGTGACCCCAATCACAATATCATCTCATCTTCACAAGATAAACATGTTGAACCCTTACAAATAAACACACCTTTTAGATTAATACACTACCACCATTATATTCTTCAATAAACGACATGTTAAAATTAACTTTCCATTCACTTAAATCCAACACCAAAATTACCACCACTATAAAACAAAATTACTTTCTACTTCCAAAATTACCACAACCACTTTTATTTTCTTACTCTTCCAAAATTCAACCATTAAAAAAAAAAAAAAACTTCTCTCATCCTTTACACAATACAAAGAACTTCTTTCACCAAATCTTCCAACATTCACTCATAAAAAGATAAAAACTTCCCTTTTACTGAAATTTTCCAGCCATTCGAAAATATCTTCCAACCATTCAAAAAATATGTAAAAAAATTCTTTTTACTGAAATTTACGAGCTTATACCTTCACCTTCACGGCCTCTTAAAAAATTGAATGCCTGGACTCCAATAGCCCCAAGAGTCCACGACTCGCCCTTGGACACAGAGCAGCAAATAATCTGATTGACTGAACCTCCTTCACGTTTAGAGTAGACAGAAACCTCCTTCGTAAACTCTGTCTCACGGCCCTCTACACTCTTTTGGATCTTACGGCCCTTACAACTCTCAGACCTCACTGCTCTTTAACACAAGTCAACACACCTCACGGTGCTCACAAGGCCTCTCCGCCTCACACGGCCCTCATGGCTTTTTGGGCTCTGATACCAAATCAGAGAACTCACACACAAAGAGACATGAAGAATATACAAAACAACTTATCTATTGCATTAGAGGCATTAGTATTTATACAGTGGTGAGATGAGCTCCACTATTGATTAGTTTCAAGATTAATGGCTGGAATTGTTTCTTCCAAATGTTTTTGGTTCTTTCAAGAGTTTACCCAAGTCGATGAAATCTGTGCATTTATTGTAGGCTTATCTCTATCAACTACTAGACTGGTTGTTTAATTAATTTCTAACAGAAGAAGGGAGAGGCGTAAATTAAAATAAATATTCTAATTATATTATATAATGAAAACAAAATATATTATGTTGGAAGAAGCTGGTCCCCATGAATGTCACACATTTTACTTGGCCTCCGGGCTAGAGAAGAACCCCAGACTACATTTTAGGGTTAAAAGATAGGACGAGCTCAGGGTGTATTAAAGATCTCGTCTCTCGGACTTTTGCTACCAAACCGTCAAAGACGGGATTCACTCGAGTCCAACCTCTTTCTAAAGAGAGATCAACCTAATCATCGCTATTATTCTTTAGATCATCTTCAACCGAACACTGCTTGCTATTATTACTTGCCATGACTGAAGTTATATACTGGAAGGTAGCTTCATTGCAGGGAATTAGAAGACCCATCTGGTGATCAAACCCAAATTCCTCCTCGGCCTTGAGGAGAAGCTCACGGAATAGAGGGTGGTTCAGATATGTTGTGGGTATGATGAACCTCCTGCGCTCGCTTCCCATATAAACCGGATTGTGACCCACAGGAATGTCCGAGACAATGTTTAGCTTCTCGTCCACAAGCTCGGAATCCAAGTTTATGTAACGCCATCATTTGAGTGACAGAGCACTGACAATCCCATGGAACTTCTTGATGATATTCTGCATGAGTAGGGCTCGGGTTATCTCAATACACTTGCTACTCCTGCTCATTGTTGTTACATAGTCAGAGAACTGTGAAGCAACAGTATCAGCAATCAAATGTGATGACGATGGATCGGTTTGTGGAAATCAGAAAGAGATCTTCAAATAAATAGAATCCATTCAGTAGGCCAGGGAATTGTTTATGCCCATATATTCCTGAACATTTGGATACCATACACGCCTTATATGATATTAAATACTATCTGCAAATCCAAGCTCATCGCTTTTGTGGGTCGGTTCAGTTTCAAACTATGATTTGGTAACCATTAACAGTAATATATTGGATTTTCTTCTAGCCCATGCCAGACAGTAAATTAAAACGAACAACATTCCAGTCAAAATGTTTGTGTAGATTCAGCGACTTGCACGTGAGGAATTAAAGAGAGAATCTGTATACTATGTGTTTCCGTGATTTTTGTTTTCCATGTTGAGTACGATCTGTTGCACAGTCCAAGATGTTAAGCCCCGTTCACAAAGAAAAATAAACATACTTACATCTAATTTTATGATTAATTTTCATGTAATCAAAGATTTTTTGTTACATGTGGGATTCAAAAGATTTCCATTGACATTTCCTTCTTCTCCGTACAATGAAAATTAGGTGATGAAAATCCTCTGAAGTTATCACTAAGCCTCACTGCCACCCTGTTTGTCATTCGCCTGCCACTGTTAACTTCATTAACCCTCACTGCCACCCTGTTTGTCATTCACCTGCCACTGTTCACTGCACACTGCAGGCGCCCACTCTGCACACTTTAAGTTCCTTTCACAAGTCTGGGTGGAAGAGGGTTGTAATTCTAATGTGAAATACCAAACTCAACAAACAAGTGGACTCAACTACCCTGCCCATAAATCTCATTGACTTTTTGTTTAGACGTACCTTAAACCACGAGCTAGACTTCCTGGAATTTATTCCTAGATGGGGCCAATGAAAAACAACTTACATCATTGTTCTAAAATAAACATTTATGAAAAGTTTTAATGGTATGTAAGGTTTGAAAAATAAGTATTTATGAAAAGTTTTATTGGTGTATATGAAAATTTTTATTGGTGTGCAAGGTTTGCAAAATAAGTATTTATGAAAAGTTTTATTGGTGTCTATGAAATTTTTTATTGGTGTGTAAGGTTTGCACAATAAGTATTTATGAAAAGTTTTATTTGGTATGTAAGGTTTGCAAAATAAGTATTTATGAAAAGTTTTACTGGTGTGTAAGGTTTGCTTATGGTTTGTTATATTGTATGTGAATTTATGTGTAGATTGTTATTTTTGAGTAATTTGTTAATGAAAAACAATTTACATTAATGTTTCAAAATAAACATTTATGAAATTTTTTATTGGTGTGTAAGGTTTGTTTCATTGTCTGTGAATTTATGTGTAGATTGTTATTTTTCTTATGTAATTTGTTAACCAAAAACAATTTACATCAATGTTCTAAAATAAATATTTATGAAAAGTCTTATTGGTGTGTAAAGTTTGCTTATGATTTGTTCCATTGTTTATGAATTTATGTGTAGATTAATATTTTCCTTTTGAGTAATTTGTTTTTATTAACAAGATTGTTTACTTTGATATTTCCTGTAAATATATTTTATGTTGTTTTCATTTCCTTAACTTACAACATCATATTATAAAATGTGATCTTTTCAATTTTCATGGAGTGTTGACATTATTTCTAGATTGAAATATATTTGTAGTATCCAACTTTTTTTTTTTAATATTATTTTTATTTTACAATTTATTTTTACTAAAATTATTATTATTCTAAGTGAGGATAAGTGGGAGGCTCTAGCGAGGCAATGCGAACTTGGTTAGCTCTAAGCGTAGACTTACGCTTATTGGAGGAAATAGAGGCTCCAAATTGAATGTGATACCAGGGAGGGGTTCATACACTTGGTGATACAATATTTGACTTCTAACAACAAATACTAAAGAGAGTTAGTTACAAAAATCAATATGTTAGAGTGATTTGAATAAAGATAAGATTATTTTCTCATGGTTGGTTATTTATTTGAATGAAGATAAGATTTTTTTCTCATAGTTGGTTATTTTCTTTTGGTGCAATTTCATTAATAGATTTGCAACTTCACTAATAATTAAAGTGATTAAATTGTAGTTTATGTATATTTATAATTAAAGTGTATTTTCAATATTTCATTAAGTTGGATTGTTATCATAATTCATTTTTTTTTGGATATCATAGATGAGACACTAGATAAAAATATATTTGTGAAACCACTATATAAAATCAAGTTTATTGACTTGTCAATTAATCATATAAATCTATTTATAATTAACCTTGCTTAATAATCAAAAACTCCTTACACTTCATCGTTAAATTCAATCTCTTCAACAAATTTTGTTTTATATATTAATTATTATCAAATAATATGTGTTAAATTTAAAATGAACAATAACCATAAATATATTTAAAAATCATTGTTGTTCAACCATGTTTTATATATATATATATATATATATATATATTCTACAATTAAAATATTAATATGAACAATATGATTGTACATAAGCTTTCTCAAATCTATGATTATTATGAGTTAATAAATTAAGAAAATTAACAATGTAATAAATATTAGGAAACTGAGACATAATGTGTGTATAAATGTATGTGTTTTGTTCTTCACTTTTTTAGTATCACAAAGATTACATAATATTTCTTAGTGAAAAGTTTCTTCTATTTAAATGTAAATCTTATGAAAGTTTGCTTTTATTTTAACAATATTCACTTTCCTCTTCAAACTAACTATATATTAATTATCCAATTATCAATATTTACCACTATTTTAGCAAAATTAATATTTATGTATTGTTGAGATGGAAAAGATGTTGAGGTGGTGTCCAAGGGTTAATGGTAGGATTCCCACATGTCAATTAAATTATTGTCATGTCTCCATTTTTGGGTTCCCTTGTTTTGTAGTAGAAGTGACTTTTGTGGCAATAGAGAAAAGTGTGGAAAAGGGGATCATTTAATGTGACTCGGTTAGGAGAAATTTTATTATTAAAGTGACATTATGAAAAGTAAAGTAACTTTAGATTAATAAGTTGATTAATTATTATTAAAGCCACTTTTAATTGGAAAGAGAGAATTGGAGGGAAAATAATGGCCATATTTGATTTAATAAAAAAGGGGAAAGTTCTACAAGATTGATTTACTCAAAAAAAGGGAAAATTTATAAAAGGTATGGAGGAAGGATATAGAAGGGTCTGGAAAAATAGAAAAGCAGGGTAACCCCTTACTTCTCATTATTATCATTTGATATCTTATTGAGTGTTGTTGTAGCTAGTGTTTTCGTTGGGGTTTTGGGAAAAATCCTTTCACTAGAGCTTCATATTGGGTTTGTTTCCAGTTTTGGGTTGTAGTGATTTTCTTGGAGAGGTTGTGGCACTTGGATGGTTTGATCTCATTTGTTGAGAAGACCATGGAATGATTCCAAGTTTCTGGCTTGTATTGTGTGTTTTCCATTGAGGTAGTACAACTTCCATAACAACCATTCCATTGTTGTATTCAAATTTTTATTCATAATAAAACATCACATATTGTCTCTTCTATTTCGAGTGCATACTCCCATAAAATGTGCATACTTGGTTAGTATGTTTATTACAACTAATATTTTATTTTCCCCTTCTGATATGGGTAATCCTTCAATGAAATCCATTGAAATTTCTTCCCATTTTTGGTTGGGAATATGCAACAGATGGAGTAACTTGGGTGTTAATATATTTTCACTCTTGTTTATTTGACAAAGGTCACATTCTACTACATATTTTTGAATGTTTGCACTCATCCCTTTCCAAAAAAATGTTTGACGAGCATTATAATATGTTTTGAAAAATCTGATGTGACCCACGGTCGAACAATCATGGGATTCTTGAAGCACCTTGCATTTAAATTTTGAATTGGTATTCAAATAAATTCATCCCTTATACCATAAGATGTCATTTTTCCATTCAAACTTGGGATATTTCTTTAAACCATTGATTATGGAACATGTCTCTTGGTTTTTGGAATACTTAGTTCAGATTTCATTCAACCATTCTAGACTTGTTATTCATTCTACAAAAACTTGTGCTTCTTCACCTTTTCGTGAGAGAGAATCAACCACTATGTTGTCTTTCCCTCTGTTATATAATATCTTCGTATCAAATGTGGAAATTTTCTCTATCCATTTATGTTGTTCAGTGGTCAATTTTATTTTTTTTAACAAGTATTATAGACTATTATAATCTGTACATATCAATAAATTGCTTCCCAAGAGATATTGTCGCTACTTTGTTAATGCATGCATGATGGAAAGCATTTATTTGTTGTATGTGGACTGTAAGCATTCCTTTTTGTTTAGTTTACTTCTTTCAAATGTTATTGGGTTTCCATATTGCATCAATACTACTCTAATCCCAAAGCCCGAGGCATCACATTTGATTATAAAGGGTTTCAAAAAGTCAGGTGTAGCTAACACAAGTTTTGTGGACATAATTTTCTTAAAATTTTCAAAAAACTTTTTAGATTCTTCATTCCATTGAAAGGAGTTTTTCTTTAGGAGGTTTGTTAGGGGGAAAGCTAGATGAACATAGTTTTTGACGAATCTTCGATAGTATCCTACCAAGCCTAGAAATCCTCTTAACTTAGATATGATTTTTGGCGTAGGCCATTCTGTAATTGCTTGGATTTTCTTGGGGTCTACCTTAAGTCCATTTTTGGATATAATGTGATTGAGATACTTTACTTTCTCCTTGTCCAATGTATATTTTGACATTTTTGCATAGAATTGATTTTTTTCTAGAAGAGATAATACTTGTCCCAAATGATTGATGTGTTCCTTCCATGTTTTGTTGCACACTAGGATGTTGTCAAAGAAGACTAAGACATATTTTCTCAAGTGTGGATGAAATAGTTCATTCATAGCTTCTTGGAAGGTAGCAGGGGAATTAGTGATCCCAAAAGGCATCACCTTTAATTCCTAGTATCCTTCATGTGTCTGGAAGGTGGTCTAGGGTACATCTTCTAATCTTAGTCTAATTTGGTAGTATCCAAATCTCAAATGAATTTTTCAAAAAAATGTAGCTCCATCAAGTTCATCCAACATTTCATTGATGAAAGGAATGGGGAATTTATTCTTGATTGTTATCTTGTTTAACCCTCAATAATATATGCATAATCTGAAAGAACCATCTTTATTTCGTACTAATACAACTTGAGTTGCATATGGACTTCTACTTTTTGTGATAACACCACATTTTAACAAGTCTTGGACTAATCTTTCTATTTCTTTTTTATGATGATGGGGATATTTGTATGGTCTAACATTTGTTGGAATTGATCCTGGTTTAACTTCAATTATATGTTCAATTCTTCTTTGTGATGGTAATTCCATGGGAAGGTCTTCAAATATCTTCTTGTGTTTTTCAATTAGATCTTGGATTTTTGGGGTTATGGAGTCATCATGTTTTGATTCTTGTATTAACATTGGGTGGCATTGGATAAAATAGGAAGTTGCTCCTTTTTGGATCATATTTTCCATCTGTTGAGATGATACAACTTGTGCTTGGGGAGGTTGAACACCATATAATTTATACATTTTCCCTTGCCACTTGAATTTGATGAAATGATCTTGGTGATTGACTGAGTATGTGCCTAAGGTTTGTAATCAATGGAATATGTAAACCATGTCTACTCCTATCAAGGGTATGATGTAGAGTTCTGATTCCAAATTGAAATCTTGAATTTGGAGTTTCACCATATGGAATTTTCCTACATTTTTAAATTTTTTACCATTTGCAACCATTACCTTCATGTCTAGAACCAAATATAAAAATAGTTTGAGGTTCCTTGCAACATTGATGTCGAGAAAATTGTGGGTACTTCCCATTTCGATTAATACTATGAAATCATTGTTTTTTATGTGTCCTTTTAATTTGAGAGTTTGTGGTTGGTTAATGCCTATGATGGTTGTGACTGATATTCTTGGTTTGTTGTCACCCATGAGGTTTGACACATTATTTTGGATATTTTCCATTCCTTTAGTTACCGATTCGTATGAATCTAATTCATTGTTGTTTTCTGCTTCACAGGTATATAATTTTTTTGAATTGTCTTCTATATGACACATGTGTCTTGGGTCCCATTTCTCTCCACAACATTTACATTTTCCTTCTTTTATACTTTGGGCATCCAAAATTCTTCTTTTATCCTCTCGTAGGTTGGGTGGTATATATTCGTCGGTTTTTGTGTTTGTGGTCTAAGGTATTGATCTGGTATAGTTTCATCGAGTGAATTATAAAGAATTGCATTAAATGAGCATAAATTAAACTGCACCATTAAAGAAGGAAAAACTCAATAATGAAGAGACATAAGCATCATATATGAACCAAAAAACTTGATAATGGAGTTCATCCCTGGTGGACTGCGTCTCCAGATCCTACTCTCAAATGGGTAGGCTCTTTCATTAACTCAACAAAAGAATTTGGTAAAATACATAAGTATACCTCATTCTGAAATCAAGATGAAGGAGTATTGTTCAGATCGGAAAACAGAAAACACCACTAAATTCATGACATCGAATTACCCAAAAATGTGTGTCTTCATGCCTCGATCCGACTCTGGCATTCCCAGGCCCAAAATGAATTTTTTCTCGGTTTTCGTGCCTTACAACCTGTAATAAAGGCTGACATACTTGCATCGAATAACGTGCTCGACTGTACGCATGCACGCCTCCTCCTGAGCTCTGGGAGGATGTACCTTTTTAGTAATAAAGTAGGCCTTGATTACAATGTTGGATCGTTGGCCCGTTTGTTATGGCACATGTGTTAAGGCATTAATAAGGGGGGAGGTCCCGAGGTCAAGCCCGTGAGCCTCCCCTTTTGGCTTGACTGTTGTAACTATATGTGCATTTAAATATGTCCACTTTGCTACATTTGGCGATGGTTCTATCCGTTGGTTGGTTGCTGGTTTTTGCAGGATCCCACCGGATTTGGCAGACCCGCCAAATCCTATTTTTTTCAAAATTCCGATCACACATTTTCATTGGGCATTTTCCCACTGCCACGTGGCTCCTATTCTACTGGGCCACATGACAACCTCCTATTCGACCACGTCAACCATTGTATTGTCAGCGTGCCACATCAGTGCCACGTCACTATACAGATGCCACGTCAGCTGCCAACTCAGCCTGCCACATCACTATACAAACTGTACACACTCCCACGTGGAGAAATCTTACTAGTCCATGGAAGGGCACAGAAATGCCAAATATAGGTGACATGTGGGAGCCTCTGGTGCTGCCACATCACCATGTTCATGTCATGTTGATGGAACAACATTACACGTGTCACCTCTTTCTCATTCCACGTGTGTTGTACGGATGCTGACGTCATCCATACTAGTACTGACGTCAGTAGTACGAATGTTGACTCATCCCCCTGTTGACTAGGCTAGGTTTACCATACTTTGACCATGAATATCTTTCAATCTGTAACTCTATTTGATGAGTCATTTGCACCGTTCGAAATCTTGTGACGCGCTCTTCACGATGACCTCATTTTCACTAAGTTTTGAGAAATTTGAATATTTTCCTTTTCTCTACCTGCTGAAGCCATTATGAGCATCCTCAGTTGCTTCTGTCAGTTCTGAGTTGTTCTTAGTATTCTCTGGATCCTTTTTGGATCATGCCTTTCCACTGAGATATTTTTGGACCACCAAAATCTTTCATCAATCAACAGATAAGTGAGGGAAGAGTTCCCTCACCTTGTCCTTCTCAATCCACTTTGCCTTGCTTGGATGTGTTCCCTTTAAGACTACTCGAAGATAATCAACATCATCCCCGTGTGAATTCCTCGTCCTTCTGTCCAGGATGATATCTTCCTTTAACTCATCCATGTACTCAGTAGCGAACTCATAAACTGAAGGTATTGAAACTTCCTCATCCCGATCCATGATCATTGGAGGCTCAAAAAGTTTCAAGTTCTCTACTTTTACAAATGAGTAAATCTGCATATAAGGTGGAAGATCCAGATGAAAATCATCGGTACAACTTTTTTCCAAGATAGTGAAGGGTCCATAATGAATGGGATTAAGTTTCTTTGCTTCACCCTTCAATCTCTACTTGTTGATGTGAAGCCATACCCAGTCTCCAACCTGGAACTGATGATCAATCATGTGCTTGTCATGCCGAGATTTATATTGTTCTTGAATTTTCTCCAATTGTTCCCTGATTGCTTGGTGCACCTATTGGATCCTCTGGCTGAACATGTTGGCTATGTCCTCTATTCTTTCTTCATTTGCATCAGTATATCTCCCATACATCATGTCCAAAGGAACCTTGGGTAGGTACCCAAAACATGTCTCAAAAGGAGAACAATGAGTGGAGGAATGTAAGGCTCGGTTGTAATCATTTTGTACATAGGGTATATGTTCATCCCATAACTTGGGATTCTTGTTGTAGTAGCCTCGAAGAAAAGTACCATTGTTCGGTTTACCACCTATGTTTGTCTATTGGTCTATGGATGGAAAAAAGTGCTCCTCTTCAATTTGGTTTCCATCATTCTCCACAAGTCTCTCCAAAAATCCTCAAGGAATCGAGTATATCGATTCGAGATAATGAATGTGGATAACCCAAAGTGAACCCAAACATATTGAAAGAAGATATTAGTAGTCTGATCAGCAATGATCTTCTTTTTACATGGCATCAAGATACACATCTTACTAAACCTATCCACTGCAACATACAAATAGTCATCACACCCTTTTGACATTGGTAAACCCCCTATAAAATCCATGGAGATAATTTCCCATGGATGGGATGGAATAGAAAGTGGTGAGTATAGCCCCAGTTTTCTATTAGTGGTATTACAAGTGGAACACATCACACACCCCTTTACATATTTAGTTACAATTGCTTTCATTTGAGGCCAGTAACAAAACCTTTGTAAATGAGCCATAGGTACTTTTCCTACCCAAAAATTCCTAGACACAAGAAAAGTGTGAGCTTCTCGTATTACATGGACTCGTTCACTTGTAGGAATACATATCTTTCCAAGATGGTAGAGTAGTTTTCCCTGCAGACAATATTTCTCTACCTTTGCACCATGGGTTAGATTCTCATATACCTCTTTAAAATCTTCATCAATGGAATATTGTTCCACATAGCTATCATGAGATAAAGAAGTATTCTTCAAAATAATAGAAGTAGTAATAGGAGGTCTAGAAAGCATATCAACTACACTTGTACCCTTTTTGTACTTGATTACCAAATGAAATTGTTGTAGAAAACCCATCCATATGTAGTGTAGAGATTGTTTTAGTTTGGTTTGTGCTTGGAGATACTGTAAGGGTTGGTGATCTATATGTATGATTGTTTCCTTCCCCAACAAGTAGTGTTTCCATTTCTTTATGCTTTGAACTAATGCATACAACTCTTTATCATATGTAGGATAGTTAACAACAACTTGGTTAAAAATTTTCAGAGTGGTAACATCTATGCTTACGATATTGCATCAATATTGCACCCATGGACTATCCGCTGGAATCTGTCTCGATCTCAAAAGGTTATTGAAGATTCGGTAGTGCTAGTGCTAGTGCGGTACCTATCTTATCCTTCGAAGTGTCGAAATATTTTTGTTTCTTTCATTCCCACTGAAAAGTGTTCTTCACACTGGTTAAGGCATGCAAAGGAGCTGGTATAAAGGAGAGGATTGAAATGAACCTCCTCCAATACTGGACTGCACCTAAGAAGATTCAGATCTTAGTTACACGTTTTGGCTCATGCCAATTTACAATTACATCAATTTTGGAAGGATCAATTTTTAATTGTCCTCCTCCTCCAATATGACATAAGTATACAAGTGTAATCTTCCCAAATTCACATTTAGACATTTTGACATACACCTTTTACCTTTGCAAAGTATCCAATAATTGCTTTACATGGCTCACATGTTCATCCCAAGTCTCGCTAAAAATAAGAATGTCATCTAAATATACAATCACAAAATCATCTAGGAAAGGATTGAATACATCATTCATCACATGCATGAAAGTTGTCAGAGAATTACAAAGCCCAAACGACATAATTAACCACTCAAACAATCGATATTTGGTTTTAACGGCAGTCTTCCATGCATCTTGTTCTGCAATCCTGATTTTATGGTATCCATTGCGCAAATCCAACTTATTGAAATAAACAACATTCTTTAACTAATCAAGTAAATCATCTATACGAGGAAGAGGGTATCGATTTTTCACCATGATTTTATTTAAGGTTCAGTAATCGACACACATTCGCTAGGTGCCATATTTTTTTGGCACCATGACAATCGAAGAAACACAAGGAGATGAACTGGACCTAAGGACCCCTTGATCCAATAAGCCCTGTACCTGATTCTTGATCTTTGTCATCTCCACAATTGACATCCTGTGCATGCCCACATTAGGAAGAGGATAATTCTGGTGAAGATGCATCTCATGTTGGATTTCCCTCTTAGGAGGCAATCCATCTAGTCCTGGAAAATATCATTATACTTAGAAACAACATCCATTAATTATTTCTTATGAGAAAGATCACATCCCTAGAAAGCGTCGGATGTTCCGACATCTTTCTCTCTTACGACCATGAGTACATATCTCTTATTAGTGTTTATAAGTCTCTTCATTTGTCCTACACTAACAAGTGTTGTATTTATCCTCATGTTGTCAGATCCAACAATATATTCCACTCCCCCTTTAGTAAGGTGGTACTTGTTGTCATGATGAAATAAGACTTCTTTTCTATCATAAAGATAACGACTTCCCAACACTATGCCACATTGTTGACGGGCGAAATTGACCATCCGTCAACTGGAAGAGCGAGTCCGGTCCAGGATTGTCTAAATAACTGAAGCCGTTTGGGGTAACTCGTTCTGACGGGTTTAATGGCTCCGTTAGCCAATCTAAGAATCCTAAAATAAACGAATAAAAGAGAGAAATAACTAACTAATTACTAAACACACTATATATATGTACTTATATTGAAATGTAACTATAGTAGTTGTATTTAAGAAAAATATATACAAGCCTCGTTTATTTACATGATTTACAAGATGCAAGTTTTAATCGAAACTTATGAAAATCAATGGAAAAATGGTTACTTCTAGGAAGCAGATAAAGAAAGAACATAAAAATATTTATTGTTTTTCTTTTATA
>ML789901.1:158119-185312 GCA_009831015.1 Picea engelmannii | reverse complement strand
TTCTTCTTTAAAAATACTCGTCCATCCTCCCAAAGCTTCCAGCCATCCATTACTCCATTTGAAAAGAAATAAAAAGTTTACAAAAACAATAATATACAAAAGAGAAAGGATTAAAATCCTCCTCTCCAATTCTTGGATCCCCTGTGGCTCTGATCTTTCTCATATATTTATAAAATGAATGAACAGACTCGGCGTCACTTTTAATTTCCGCCACCTGAAATTTGCCTCTAAAAGAGACCCAAATATCTCTCAAATCGTGCATTTGTTTGAGAAAATCTCTACGTGGAAGGTAAATGGGCCCATTTTGGTTCTGGGTTTTCAACCGTTTCTCCAAAATCCTCACGGTTTGGCTGCAATAAGTTCTGCAAAATTGTGTGTCTGATCTTGACGCCTTTCCAAATTTTATTTGTTCTTGCTCATAAAATTATTTGTAGAAATCCAAAATTATTTTTGAATCAATCATATTGAACGTATTTGGATAATGAAATCAATCCATGATCAGATCCGTATCAAATATTTGATAATAGAAACCTGTGAAACAAAAAAAAACCTAAATTAATAACCTAAAAATTGTGAATAAAACAAAATCTAGAAAAATAAAAAATGAATTTAAACTAACTATAACTTATAAACAAACATTATTTATATTTTCCTTTCAAATATGGTCTTAATTCTAGAAGCTTCAAGATAATAAAATCAAACAAATCATAGATAATTCTTTTTTATTATTATTATAAGATGCAAAATGAAAAAAGAATTTAATTAATTAATATCACCAAATGATTTCATGAAAATGAGAAACCAACCAAGGTATTATTTGATGAAGTATTGAACAAATTATTCAAAATAGTCAAACTTGCTAATGAGCAAAAGAATAAACACATAATCATAAGTAAAACATTTGATAAAAAATTAACGTTTTTGTTTAAATTGAGATTTTTATGCTCTTTTTTAACTTTTGACATATACTCTTGTAATAAATGACTCATACTAAAAAGAATGTATTAAGTTTGTCTCAAAGCAAGCCAAAGAATGGAACTATTTGAAAAGGTTGATTCTATAGCTCATTATAATTATCAAGATTTTAATAGGAGCCCTTTAAATTTTGTAAAAATATAAGGGGAGTTGTTGGGGCCCAACACACATATATCAAGTGATACAACATCCAAATCCACTTCATAAATCAAATTCGAAGCAATAGAAAATATGACCCTACATTGTTTGGTGACATTAAGTTTTTCTTTATCACATACCCAACCAAGAGGATAAGGCTTTCGATGTGGTTTCGTTCATCGATCCATATTTTTGACAAGTTCTTCAGATATTAAGTTTACTTGGGAACCCAGATCAAATAATGTATCTATCTTAGTGTGTTTAGATACAACTCTTATGTGAAATAATTCATTCCTCTTTCCTTCATCATCATGAGATTCATTATTGGAATTTGAACTAGCATGGAGGGAATCTTTACCTTGTACTCCAACTGTTGTGATATTTCCTTCGTCTCCTAAATCGGAAACAAGATCTTGTTGCACTGTAGCAACATTTTATGTCTTCCCCTTTCCACCGAACTGTTTTGGCCTCTTCTCTGGATGCAGTTTCCAATAGTGTTCATTATCGTGACCTCTTTTATTGCAATGAGTGAAATATGGATTTTCTCCTTCTCTCGTCACCGTAGCGGTCTTCTTGTCCTTTCATTTAAACTTATGAAAATGTTTATGTGGGAGATTCTAAGGTTTCTTTGTGGGATCTTCTTAATTATGCTTTCCCTTATTCTCAAGGTGAGTGGCTTGCACACAAACTTCGTCAAGACTAGTGGGGTTAAATAAGAGAAAAGTATGAATAATATGACTGTGATGTGCTCCAATATACTTCATTAAAGTTTCATAAGAATCCAAAGGAATGTTTAATGCTAGAGCTTTCTTCATAAATTCTTCTATGAAACTTTGTACAATTTGACCTTTACTTTTCCTTAAAGTGTGCCATTCCATCATTTCTTTATGTAAATAACCCAATGGATAAAATTGTTCCTTATCGTTGATTTATTCCGACCATGATCAAAGAAGATTACCATACTGACTTATGTCCTGAAGTTTTCTCTCCCACCATACGAGAGTGATGCCTTCCAATCGAAGAGAAGACAATTACACTTTAACTTCCCCTTCATCAATATGTTGAACACAACAATATACTTCAGCCTGTCAGATCCAATTACCTAGATGTTCAGAATTATTATCTCCATTAAACATAGGTATAGCAAATTTTACATCAAGATTTAAAAATGGTTTCTTAAAAGATCCTTTATGGATAGAATGATGATAATGATGAGAATTCTCAGAGGAAGAAGAACTAGAACTTGATGATGAAGATGGAGGTTCAGGAGGGTCTCCTACGGCCACTTGGTTTACCAAAGCATCATCATCAACATGTTCGTCCTTTTTCTTCCCTTTCTTCTTCATCCTCTTCTCATAATCTCCATACATTCGTTCGACCATTTCTGACATGCGATAAAAGACCATGTGAAATTTTTTCTCTTGTTCATCACGCTTGTCTTCTTCTACCATTTTCTTCCTTCAGGATGCACAACCAGCTTCAGGATTGAAAGTATTAAGAGTCCCTTCACCCTTCTTATGCTTGGCTCTAGTAAGAATTCACACTCAACAATTCAAGTCAAAGATGACTACTCTGATACCAACATGATCTGAGATCTTTTCATCGAGAGACTTATAAAAAATTGTGTTAAATGAGCATAAATTAAAGTGCACCATTAAAGAATGAAAATCTCAATAATGAAGAGACATAAGAATCAAATATGAACACAAAAACTTGATAACAATGTTCATCCCTGGTGTACTACGCCTCTGGGTCCTGCTCTCAAATGGGTAAGCTCTTTCATTAACTCAGGAGAAGAATTTGGAAAAATACATAAGTATACCTCATTCTGAAATCAAGCTGCAAAAGTATTGCTCAGATCCGAAAACAGAGATCACAATTGAATTCATGGTGTCAAATTACCCAAAAATGAATATCTCCTCGCTTCGATCCGACTTTGGCACTACGAGGCCCAAAAAGAATTCTATCTTGGTTTTTGTGCCCTGCAACTTGCAATAAATGATGATGTACTCACCTCGAATTGTGTTCTTGACCGTACACATGCGTGCCTCCTCCTGAGCTCTGGGTGGATGCACCTTTTAAGTAAAAAAGTAGGCGTTGATTACAACGTTGGGTCATTGGACCGTTGGTTATGTCGCATGTGTTAAGGCATTAATAAGGGGGGAGGTCCCGAGGTCAAGCCTGTGGGCCTCCCCTTTTGGCTTGACTATTGTAACTATATGTATATTTAAATATGTTTTATCCACTACATTTGGCGATGGTTTTCGGATTTGGCGGGGTCTCGCTAGATTTGGTGGACCCACTAAATCCTATTTTTTTCAAAATTTTGATCATGGGTTGTCATTGGGAATTTTCCCATTGCCACATGGCATCCCATGACTGGGCCATCTGCAGAACTCCTATTCGACAACATCAACCATTGTACCATCAGGCTACCATGTCAGTGCCACATCATTGTACGGATGCCACGTCAGCTACCAACTCATCATGCCACGTCATTGTACGGACTGCCACATGGTGAATTCTTATTGGTCCACAAAAGGACCTAGAAATGAAAAGTATAGGTGACACGTGGCAACCTCTGGTCCTGCAATGTCATCATGATGATGTCAGCATGACATGTGTCACCTCCTACTCATGCCACATGTGGTGTACGGATGTTGACGTCATCCATAATGGTGATGACGTCAGCAGTATGAATGTTGACTCATCGCCCTACCTTCGATCCATAAATCTACTTGATGAGTTGTTTGCATTGTTGGAAAGATTGTGACACACTCTTCAGAATGATGTCATTTTCACTAAGTTTTGAGAACTTTGAATTTTTTCCCTTTCTTTGTCTGTTGAGACCATTATGTGTGTCCTGAGTTGCTTCTACAAGTTCTGAGGTGTTCATAGTATTCTATGGATCCTTTTTGGATCAAGTATGTTCCTTCTTGAATAAAAATTGTCGAATCTTTATTCCCCCTCTAGTTTTTCTTCTGCTTCTTTTGCCTTGCATCTTGCTATTTCAATAGTTGTAACCTCATGCAGTTTTAAATCATCTTGGATATGTGGCTTGATACCACCTATGTAATATTGGAGTAATTGATTATTAGATAATGCAAACACTTGGGTGGCAAGGACTTCCCATTGGCACGTAAATTCATGTATGCTTCCTTTTTGTTGTAACCTGGTGAGTTTTGAGAAAAATTATTTTTAGAGATGCCCTGGAATATTTAAAAAAATCATTTTTGAAAGAATTCCAATTGTATGATTGGATTCTTCATTTCCACCACAAGTACCAATTGTATGTTGTTCCTTCGAGTTACATGGAATCATATTTAACATTTTCTCCATCTGTTGTAATATTATATATATGCAAATATTCTTCAGTTTTATTAAACCATGCTGCAC
The DNA here is from genome assembly GCA_009831015.1 of Picea engelmannii. Classification (NCBI taxonomy): domain Eukaryota; kingdom Viridiplantae; phylum Streptophyta; class Pinopsida; order Pinales; family Pinaceae; genus Picea; species Picea engelmannii. The sequence goes on along the minus strand of ML789901.1, from coordinate 180,803 downwards.
ATTGGTTATCACCTCCATTTTATTTTGAGAGTTCTATTTTGGATTTGGGAGGAAAGACCATTAAGCGTTGATACTCTGATATAGTTTGGGGATTTTATAGTGAATTGTAAGGGGGGGGGTAACAGTGGTGGTGATGTGTTTGATGTGCTTGAGTCACTTGGTTGTGGTTGGGTGGCTTGCTGGTGTCCTTGGATTTTTATAAGATTTAAAATCTCATTATGATTTTCTTCCTGATGTTGTGTTATCATGACCAGGATTTTCCACAAATCGTCTATTATTTCTCGTTTTAAGTTTATCAAACCTCGTTCTAGGTTAACCCCAAGATCTTGAAAAATATCTTCTTTAAGATCTTGTTTTAGATTATCTATGCCTTGCCACAATTTGATTCTGACTTCCATTGAAATTTTTTCTTTAAAATTATGGGTTAATTCTTGTCTGAGTGCCTCATTGTCGATCCTTGTTTCTTCTCTCAGCTCATCATTATTTTTTTGTATTGCCTCTTCGAGTAATTGTTGAGCATTTTTACATTCTTGGTCTATTTTTTTCGATTTGGTTATATAATTATGATATATTCTTGGTATTTGGAGGTGAATACTTCTCCACAGTTTTGACTAGATTTAGGATGCCATTAAATAATCAATCTTTAATATAAAGTTAAATTTTAATAACTTAATATGATTGAACCTTTATAAAAAATAATAATTTAAAATGTTTTTTTTTTAAAAGGTGGGGGGTTTTTGAAATCACATGACTGTAATAGAGTGAATAGTTAGTGGGGACAGGAGGGAAATAAGGTTGACCAGAACTATCGTTATGTGCACGACTAACGATGGCTCTTGGTAGGGGGGATGGGGGACAAGAGTTGTCGGGGGAGTCTGTGGGGGATATGTGGGGGAAATTCTCAAGGGAGAAGATAGTGACAGGGTCGGGTATGTCAGGCCACATGAGTTGTCAGGGGAGTCTGCAAGGAGTGTGATTGGGGGCGGACAGGATGGAATTATGGGGTCGACAGGGGACAAGGTCACAAGTGTTGGGTCTGCAAGGGTTATGAGGGAAGGGGTTACATGTTGCAGGTGTTGGGTCTGTGGTGGGGCTGCAGGGGTTATATGGGAATGGGTTATGAAAAAGGAGGAAGGGTTACGAGGGATGTGGTGATGTTTATGTAAGGGAGATGGATGGGGTTTGAGTGAGAAAGTTTAAATGGAAACAAGGTCAGGGACACTTAATTGACAATGGATCCAGATCCTGGCTCTGATACCACTTTAGCGTAAGCACATGGAGAGATAGAATTCACAAGGAATAATATATATATATATATATATATATATATATATAATGTTTTATTTTATGATACTTATTGCAATAACATGGGCCCATTTATATAATTTCTTTTGTGACATTAATACAGTAATGACCTTTGGTCATGACTTTTAGTTAATTATAATTTATTATTTATTATCTTACTTATTATTATTTGTATATAACGCTTATCACATGTAGAGTAGTTAGAAACTCCTCCATGAAACATATTAGAATGATAGCATATTGCCTTACCTCCTTGTTTCAAAATCTCTCCAATATCATAGCCACTTACATCTATCTCCACTTCGAAGGGATTTTGCAAGTTAGGCAATGCGAGAACTAGTTCTTTACTGATCTTTCATTTAAGCTCGTCAAAATATTTTTTTTAATTTCTTCCACACTGGAAATTCTTACCGCTTGTTGTTATGGTGTGCAGTGGTGTAGCTATCACTGAAAAGGATGCTATGAAATTATGTAGGTACTTTCTTTCCCAAAAAAATCTCCTAATTTCAGTTGCATTAGTAGGAACTATCCATTTTATGATGGCTTTAATCATTGTGGGATCTATCTTGAGCTACCCTCCATCAATAACATGCACGAAATACACCAATGAATGCTAAGAAAACTCATGTTTCTTGAGGTTTTCCAATAGCTAATGATTTGTCAATATCTCTAACATCTGTGTGATATGTGTTCCTCCCAAGTAGAGGTATAAACCAATACATCATCCAAATAAACTATAACAAATGAATCTAAATATGGGTGTAATACATGATTCATCAGTCTCATAAATATAGTCATTATGTTACATAAAACAAAATGGCATGAAAAACCATTCATACAAACCTTTCCTTGTCTTGAATGTTGTCTTCCACGCGTCTTATTATTTGACACACAATATATCATCCAAATACACTATAATAAATTAATATGAATATGGGTGTAACATAGTTGTAGTTGTAGTCAATGAAACGAACAAAGTTCGCTCACACAAGATTTATCCAAAATACTTGGAATATAACAAAGTAATCCATTTAGGATTGTAAATAATATATGAATAGATAAAATAAGACATAAGATATATGCAATTGAGAATGAGGGCTTGTTTATATACCCACGCAGGGGTGCCCTTTACCAATAGACATGTCCTTTCATTATTAATAGTTACTATTTATTAATTAATTATTATGTTATGGATATCTATTTATGTATATTTATGTTCATAACATTGGGGTAAAATCATGAAGATGGGTAACATTTTTGCTTGTTTTATGACAAAAAAAACTGTATTTTCATAAGTTCTTCAACTTCCGGCATACAAAAGTATTTTTTTTATTTAGAATTTCACTTTACAGTAAAAACAAAACTTGTGAAGAATTTTGTTATCTTTCCAATGACTATTTTTCAATTTTTTTAATCAAGATTTGATATGTCAATTTGACAATTTTTTAATAGTATGTTCCTTAAACATGAAAGGAATGATAATGAGTTATTGTTTTCCACAATAATGTATCTATTATTAAACTTATGTTTTTAAGAAATGAAATATACTGCAACAATATACAAAGACTATATTTTATTATGACTATAATTTTGAATCTAACGGATGAATATTATAATTTCTAGAATTTTTTTAAGTTGACCATGCTGAAAACGTTGCATATTTTAAACACATGTTCTTATACACCTTGTATCTATCTTAATTTTTACTTAAAAGTAAAATCTAAAAATACCCTTTTGAAGAGAACAGTTTAAGGATGATGAATATAAATTTTCCATAATTTTCCACGATGTATTTTTAGAGATATGGATTTTTCATTTCACCGAATCATAATCTCACCTAAAAATATTATGCAGTGATTGTTTTTATACAATTAAATACAATTAGATAAAAACAATGAAAATGAAAACAAGTTATACCCAATGAAAGTAGATTCAATTTTAAAAATGTTGGTATCAATTTTGAAACTAAATTCTGAGTATTTGTAGGAGTCTGCTACCTCCAAAGATGAAATAAGATGGAGAGAATTTGTAGTTTCTTGCAAACAGTCCCATTTTCAGGTTTTCGGCCGAAACCTAGTTTTTAACGGAATCCGTTAAAAATAAACGTTTCGGCCGAAAATTCTTTCGACCGAAATATGATTACCACGAGAAAATAATTCATCCGAACAACATTGTGCACGAATTTCGAGGGTGTTGTTAAATTTGACGTGCAAATTTTTGGCAAAGAACATTCCTAGCAACATTTTTTAGGCCGAAAAATTGCCGCTAGAAATTTTGGAGACCCGATTGTCACGAAAGTGTTACTCAGCTTCATGATTTTATAAAAAATAATAATTTAAAAATTATTTTTTTAAAAAGGTGGGGGACTTTTGAAATCGTACGACTGTAATAGAGTGAATAGTTAGTGGGGACAGGAGGGAAATAAGGTTGACCAGAAGTATCGACGTGTGCACGACTGTCGATGGCTCTTGGTAGGGGGGATGGGGGACAAGAGTTGTCGGGGGAGTATGTGGGGGATATGTGGGGGAAATTCTCAAGGGAGAACATGGTGACAGGGCCGGGTATGTGAGGGGACATGAGCTGTCAGGGGAGTCTGCAAGGAGTGTGATCGGGGTTGGACATGATGGAATTACGCGGTCGACGGGGGACAAGGTCACGAGTGTTGGGTCTGCGGTGGTTATGAGGGAAGGGGTTACAGGTTGCGGGTGTTGGGTCTGTGGTGGGGCTGCGGAGGTTATATGGGAATGGGTTATGAAAAAGGAGGAAGGGTTACGAGGGATATGGTGATGTTTATGTAAGGGAGATGGACGGGGTTTGAGTGAGAAAGTTGAAATGGAAACAAGGTCAGGGACACTTAATTGACAATGGATGCAGAACCTAGATTTGATACCACTTTAGTGTAAGCACATGGAGAGATAGAATTCACAAGGAATAATATATATATATATATATATATATATATATATATATACAATGTTTTTTTTTTATGATACTTATTACAATAACATGGGCCCATTTATATAATGTATTTTGTGACATTAACACAGCCATGACCTTTGGTCATGAATTTTAGTTAATTATAATGTATTATTTATTATCTTACTTATTATTATTTTTATATAATGCTTATCATATGTAGAGTAGTTAGAAACTCCCCCATGAAACATATTAGAATGATAGCATATTTCCTTCCCTCCTTGTTTCAAAATATCTCCAATAGCATAGCCACTTGCATCTATCTCCACTTCGAAGGGATTTTGCAAGTTAGGCAATGCGAGAACTAGTGTTTTACTGATCTTTCATTTAAGCTCGTCAAAATATTTTTTTTAATTTCTTACCCACTGGAAATTCTTACCGCTTGTTGTTATGGTGTACAGTGGTGTAGCTATCACTTAAAAGGGTGCTATGAAATTCTGTAGGTACTTTGTTTCCCAAAAAAATCTCCTAAATTCAGTTGCATTAGTAGGAACTATCCATTTTATGATGGCGTCAATCTTTGTGGGATCTATCTTGAGCTACCCTCCAACGATAACATACACGAAATACACCAATGAATGCTAAGAAAACTCATGTTTCTTGAGGTTTTCCAATAGCTAATGATTTTTCAATATCTCTAATACCTGTGTGATATGTGTTCCTCCCAGGTAGAGGTATAAACCAATACATCATCCAAATAAACTATAAAAAATGAATCTAAATATGGGTGTAATACATGATTCATCAGTCTCATAAATATAGTCGGTGTGTTACATAAAACAAAATGGAATTAAAAACCATTCGTACAAACCTTTCCTTGTCTTGAAGGTTGTCTTCCATGGGCCTTATTATTTGATGCACAATATATCATCCAAATACACTATAATAAATTAATATGAATATGGGTGTAACATAACACATCATTTAGTAGTCTCATAAATATAAATGGTCTTTTATATAAATTAAATGGCATGACCAATTATTCATACAAACTGTTCCTTGTCTTGAAGGTGGTCTTCCAGTTGTCTTCTTCTTTGACATGTACCTGGTGGTATCTCTATTTTAGATCCAACTTGATAAAGTAGTTAGCATTTTGTAACTAGTCTAGCAAATCATTTATCATGCACAAAGAATATTGATTCTTGACTATAATAATTTTCGAAACCCTATTGTTGATAGACATCTTCCAAGTCCCATCCTTCTTGGGTATGATGATGATAAATGGCCCACAATATGAGTTTATAGGTCAAATCACTCCCAATGCCATTAGTTGTTGAAACTATTTCTTCAATTCATTTTCTTCTAGAACAGACTGTATACAAAACCCAATGTTGGGTAGTGGGGAGTCAGGAAATAACTATATCTCATACTCCACTTACATCTTTGGTGGTATCCATTTAGGCTCATCAAACACTCCTATATAGGCCTATAGAAATTCCTCCAACTTTTTTTCTCTCCTTAGTACATACCTCGAAGGATGCATTTTCTCTTACTAATCCATCACCCAACATATTCTCTCATAATAAAAGAAAAACATAATTTTTACTTTAACTGATCAACTTTTTGGCTTGGTTATCACTTACAAGTGAGATAGTTGATCTACCATTATGTGAATTGAAGATGATTACATCCCTCATACATGTAGGTTCTTCCAAATGCTAATCCAGAAACGTCAAGTGGTATTGCATTTAACTCCATTTCATCAATAAGATCGACACTTACAACAAATTTGATCTTACACTATTTTGTGACCTTGATCTATTCATCCTTGTTTACCCACCAATGGATATGGGTTAGGATTATCATGAACATCCAACCCAAGATTGTTGACTATATTGACAACTATGATATTTTCCTCTGAACGAGAATTGAATAGAGCATCTACCTTGGCCTTCTTGACCTGGATCTTGATATGGAAGTGTTTTATGATCTACTTGTCTTCCTTGTGATAGAGTACATTCATATTCACATCCTTCTGTACTCAAGTGCAATCAAAATTCTCATCAACATCTAAGATACTCTCTAACTCATTCCTTAAATCAATGTCTATAAGGTTCTTCTTCTTGGAATCATTATTACGGTTCTTAGGGTTGAACTCTATGTAGATTTTAACCTTGTACAATATTTACTGCAAATAGATTTCCAATAAAAGAACAGAAAATATACAATGGAAAATACAAACATTACATAGATAATTTTCCCTTGGAAACCCAAACCAAGAAAACCAACATATTCAATATTCATTCATAGTGATACATTGTTTACAATACAATATACATATAGGAGCCAGCGACATCCAAAACCCTAACCCAATGACCTAGATTAGTCAACAAATTTAATTCCTTAACCGAAAATATAAAACCATCAGAAAAAACCATGTGTCGAAAAACCTTTCGACAATGGACACGAAAATCAAGGAAAAAATGTGACACATTTCCCAAGGAAAAGAATATAACACATACCCAACACTCTAGATGTAACTTCCAACACTTTTATTTAGTTTGACCATCAATATTGCAATGGTTACAATGGTAACTTGGACCCTTGAAGTGGTGTGCATTGGCTATCATCTTCTTGTCTTTCCCTTTCCACTTCTTCTTCCCCCCTTGGAAGTATCTTGGTGCTCTTTTTGTTTGGAACAACTTGGTTGTCCTTTCTTATGGCCTATATTTTCCATATATTGTGCTTGCACACAGGAATCATCAACTATCTTGGTCTTGAAGAGTATCACTTTCTTTCATAAATTTCTATGTAGACCCCCCAGATACTTGAGGAGTACATATGGGTTCTTAAGAGAGATACCCAACATGATAGCCATCTTTCTTGAATCTAGTGGTTTAGTCCTGCACAGTCTGCACTTTCCCTTGGTTGAAGTAATGCCAATTGATTCAATGGTCCGCTATATACATGATGGGGTAGAATTGAGACTTAAAGAGGGTTTTAAAATACTCCCACTTAGTTACCAGAGGATCACCCTCCAACCTAAGTGTTTCCATGTGGTTTTTCCCCTAGGTTAATGCATCTCCATCTAGTTTCAATTGGGAAAATGAAATATTCTACTCCTTATCGATATTGTGAACATTAAAATAGACCTCTAATTTTTGCAAATAAATATACAACTTTAATAAATCGATATCACCTTGGTATGTCTTGATATCCACTTTCGCTTCCATTTTAAATAAGGATTGCAAAGGGGTAATGGCGTTGAAATTTAGTTTCTCTTTCTAATCCTCTTTCCTCTACCACTTTTCTTGGTCTTCATTTTCTCCTAGCTTCCGCTTTGATCCAATATCCGAGTTAGAGCCTCAAGCCTCCTCGAATAGTCTAAGATTTGTTTCTAGAGCTGCCATGAGGAGGGACATATTGTGAGAGATATTAGTGATTTATTATTCCAACCTCGGAAATATCTCTTTTACTAGATTTGAAGGGTTTTTGTGAGAAGATTCATCCACCGTGGCTAGGGTTATATAACTTTCTTCTTAAGTCAATTCCTAGATCCTGCAACTTTCCACAAATACCACAAAGAAAACTACTTTGATACCAATATGATTTGTAAAGTGTAGTGGATATTCTATTGGAATAGTTCATCATAATATATATTGTATTATATGGAAATATTTTATTATGTAGGCTTATGTTTCTTAGATTTAACATTTATAATCACTAACTTAATGCTCAGATTAATGAAATAATTAAAATGTGAAAATGAAATACTAAGCAAAAGAACAAATTGTCCACACAAAAGAACACGATATATATCACAGGAAACCGTGTATGGGAGATAAAACAACTAGAAGATGAGGCCTATGCTCTACTCTCTTTTCTTCAATAATGAAATGCAATTACAAAGAGAGTGGTGCACTCAATATGGAGTTTCCTATGACTCTATGGCATGATTGGCTACTATAGACTCCTCTTTGTACCTCTATTATTCCATCAAATCTAACTCCTTGGATGTTATGCTCAAGAATGGAACAAATACAACACAAAAGAATGGAACCCCCTCTCCCCCCAGCTCGATATTTAGCATAGCTTAATAGTAGTCTAGGGCTAGGGTTTTGACTTCCTCAACATTCAGTTAGTGATAATGTTTTGACCTTATAGAATATTGTTGAAATTCCACACATGGCTATCCGCACACATGTGAGTAAAGGGGGATAATATGGCATCCACTCGTACCATGGTGGTCAACAAGGTAGATCAACTTAAGAGAGGCATAAGTTTCACATACGATCTCTGGTTGAGGTGATTTTTGCACCGTTTGAAAGGTCTTGATGTATATATCATTGTCGTGGGTTTGTGTGCATGACTTTTAGATGCTTCAACCACAAAAAATGTCATTTAATGCTTCAAAATGGATCCAGAAGTTTCTATACCTCAATTTTCCAAACTGGGACCTGCCACTAAAACGGACCTACAAGAGAATTCCTCCAATTTATCCACCTAGAAAGTACCAATGTAGATGAAAAATCGTATGATGATCCAACCTAGATCATAAATTTTGTGAGTTTTGTTAATTAAAACCAAACTTGATCATAGGGTAATGTGAATCACACTTTGTATTTGGACCAATTCTATGATATCATGTTTTGATATGATGTATTGGTCCTTGAAAATGTTTCAACTTGTATCTTTCCTAGATTTGGTACTTAGGACAAGAATTGCAGTAGTACCTACGCATTGTTTTCAAATCTTGTACCTGGTGTCTCCTTGCAATGGAATATGTTAATTGTATGTACCTGCATCTATGCATGTAACATGTAAACGACATATCATTTTAATATTTCGATAAACATGCATACCCCTTTGTCATGTGTCCCCGGTGATTTGGATAACTTGTTTGTTATAGTGGAAAAACCTTTACTATAGAGTTGGTAAACACTTGGAGGAGTGGGCCATGTATTGGTAGGTTTCTCTATGAGTGGACCATGTTCATTTTAAACTCTAGGAGGTGCCTAAAAATCATAAGTTTTAGGTATATGCATGAGGATTTCATCAAGAGGTTGAATGAACCGTGAACCTAAAGAACATCCTATTAGACCAACGATTAGGTACCCATACATTATGGTGGATGGTTTCTTATTCATATGGACATTGATAGTTTGGTGATGGATATATGATCGATGTATGAGGTGAAAGTGTTAGGTTGGAATTTTTATATACTTTTCTAATTAGGAGGTTCTTGAATTCAAGATTGTGCATTTTTTTCATAGGAATAGATGAAGATGAAGATCTAAATTGAAAAATATTAAGACAAATAGTCATTAAGGGGGAATGTTGGAATTATTAACTCCTACTTGTCTTATGTGTGATCATATTTTTTATTTTTTCTATTATTGGTTGTTATTGGGTAGAGTTCATGTCTATGTAAAGAGTTTGTTTCCAATTCCTCGAGGTTGATAGATCTTGTTCGATATGAGTGATTCTCTCCAACTAACTAGCTCCTAGTTTGGTGTGTGGTTGAGATATTCTCTCAACTAGTTATTAGTGTGGTTAAGATAATGTACCTATCTTAAGACGAAGTTTTATGTGTTTATATATAACAATATTTGATGTTAATAGAGCACTCAACATAATTTTGGTGTGTGAAATAATGTTTGTTCTCCCATTTCTCTACACACATAAGCACCTCTTTTTGGTACAAAAGTTTTGACAAGTAAATTCTCATAATCCAATATTCATTTTCCCATGGTATAACCAATTTCCATTTAATTATAATTTATAGGATAGTTCAACATTGTTCCCATGATCCGAATACGAAGATAAACATTTTACAAATTTGAACTTTTCCATTTTGACATTACTCGAATATGGCCAACCAATATTTGCAAAAATTGTAATTTTGATTGATGAAATTGTTGTTTTTAATGAAAAAATGAATTTGACCCTCTCAAATACTCTTATTGTAATTGAATTAAGAAATGATAACATTTAATATTTACAATTACATCAATCCAAAATGATTCTCCCATTATTTTAGGTTAAAGTAATAGATTTCCCTTTTAAAACGTTAAAAAAGGACAAATAAAATATTTACAATTCCAACAATCCAAAATAATTCTTGTAGGATTTTAGGTTCAAATAATCCATTTCCTCCCAAAGGGGTTGGATCCAATGGTGGAAAGCGATGAGTTTTTCACCTTTGGGCCTCTGAGTCTCGGTTTCAAAGCATTGTTACTTTCTAGTAAAGGATGCACATAGATTTCGTATGTAACTTTCATTGTTGTTCTAACTTGAATTTTGATAGGGGCTGAAAATTTATTCTGTAAAATAACACCCCCATGTCCTTCAATTTTGCATGCCCATGAGGTGTAGTACATTTGGTGACAGAGTGTGCCTCTAAGTCTTGGTTTCAAATCATTGTTACTTTTTGTTAAAGGATTCCCATAGGATTCTTATACTTTTTGGTAAAGGATGCGCATAGGCTTCGTATGTAACTTTCATTGTTGCTTTACCTTGAATTTTGAGAGGCCATGAAAATTTATTCTGAAGTAAATTATTGTTGGTAATGGTTATGTTGATTTTTATTTAGAATTTCACATATACATAGTGTTGAGGGGTCTGAGGTCCCTTTGAATCAACAGTAGGAACCAAACCCACCTTAGAGGCCCAATTAGACTTTGCAACATTTGATGGTGGAATGGTTCTCCAGATGTTTCGATCTAGCTAATTTATCGATGGGCTTTACGTGGTGATTGACATGATATATTCCTATGGAAGTTCCTCCTTCAGTTGAAGCGTTCTCATTTTTGTCTTTTCTTTTATTAAATGAGTCTGATAAAATGATTTGTGCTGGTATAAACCAACTGGTAGAAGGGATTCTTAACTACTAAAGAAGGTTGATCTTGGGATAACCCTCATGCTCAAGCACGCAGACAAAGATACTCACACCTATTACAAGCCTATTATTAATACGTTAACTTATTGGTATTTCATCATTGATTGAGATACAATTATCGTAAGAAAACACACATGTAATAAGACGATGGAAAGAAAAATAGTTTCCTTGGATCTAACATTAATAACACATTAACACAACAATTTTCTTTCCATCATTCAGATCAAAAGAACTGCAAAAATATTGAAACATATAACTTATCAATAGATTCAGAAACTCTTACTCGTTATGGCATCAATTACTGAAATAAAGTTGGAATTAATTTCTCCTCAATCCAATCACATAACGCCTTTGATGATTTTTTTTTTTTTGTCTCTATTCCTAAACAAGAATTATCGATTAAGGTTTTTTAGAAATAGCTCATTACAATTCCAAAAAAGAGGGTCTTTCCCAAAACCATCGACCATTGCTAAAAGTTCAATCCCTTTATTTATAAAGAGTCATTAACTAAAAATAGTTTCTACAAGTTTAAGTTAAGTAAAAAAAAAATCACCGCGTGGCACTTTATCTCTTTGTTCTTTAAGAATCATCTCATGGTTCTATTGGAGTGGATGAATCTTCTCATATTCTGATCACTTGACGAAGAGATCCTCACATGTGTTAGCATACGGGAACCTATGCTGGTCCATTGGGGCTGAAATAATTTCCTTCACTTCTACTGCTCGTTCTCTGTATTTGACTATTTTGGCAATTAATCGCTGACTAACTGCACGAGCCTTGATTAGATGCTCCATAAATTATTGTATTTGACCTGGTGCCATGCTTTCCACCTGTACGATCTCTAATTCCCATGCTAAGTTTTTTTCTGCATGTCACTTGACTATGTCATGTAGGTCGGCAAAGTCTTCGGATGAGTTGAATTTTGGGAGGTCGATGCCTTTCATCTCCCGATTAATCGTTTCCCAACCTTTTTCGCACTCGGCCCACTTATTTTGTATCTCTCGTTGAGGTTCCTGGGCCATACTTACCTAGTATTCGATTGTTTTCCTGATCTGAGAAATGTTGCTATCCCTTAGCACTCGAATATCATTCTCTTCGACGTCTCTTCCCTTTTGTACTACACTAAAGTAATCAATTCTTTCTAACACTTGGTATGATTTTTCATTCCACCTTTCCACGTCCTTGCGAGTTTCCAGTGCCATAAGGGTATCTTCTTGGAAATCGGTTATACTTTTAGTGAAAAGATGTCATTCGTATGTGAACTTTTCATAAGCATCCTGGAACTCACTCCTCAGAAACACCATGGCATGTGTTGAGTCTTGATAGTATTCCTCCAAATGGTGCAAATGATCCAACTCCTTTAACGCAGCGGCCAACTCCTTCTCATCTCTCCTTGCTCGATTCAACATGGCATCTGTGATAGCCATCCCTGCATTGATGAGCTCAGACATCTTTGCATGTTTTGTACTCAACATATTCTCCTCCGTGGTGATGATAATTGAGCTATCCAATGTGAGTCTTCTCTTCTTGGTGGTCCTCTTCATGATATATTTCCTCTTCCTGTCCTAAGTGATTGCATGTATATCGACGACCTCATCAACAGGCTCGGGGATTTTTTTTTCTCCATAGGTTAGAGTGTTTCCCAGGATCCCTTCTATGTGTATCTGGTCTAGGATTGGTTCCTGGACTTCCTTCATATGCTCCAATGGATCCAACCTCGTTTGTTGTTCATCGACTAGTGAGGTATCAACCAAAATTGAAGAACTAGGGATAGGCTCAGTACTTACTTGGTAATTGACTATTGAGGTGTCGATATCTTGTGGATGAAATTCCTCTTTTTGACCACCCAATCCTATCTCATCGCTCAAGTTGTCTTTTGGGGTCTCCGACAAGTCGATCAACTCAATGTCTAAGACACTTTCGACCTCATAGTCGCTTTGTGAAAGGTATTGAACTGAAGCATTGGGACTTGGGGCAAATGTTTTCTCATGTTCCTTCTGCTCTGTAATCGATATCGCAATTACCAGGTAGACCAACGAACTCTCTTCATCATCATATATAGTTATTAGATCAAAGAGGGGGTTTGGTACACCTGTTTCACTTGGATTTCTTGAAACCTCAGGCTTGGTTGGAATGGTCACTAGTGATATAATCTGTGGTGATGGAACTCTAGGGTTTTCTAGACCGATGATTTCCTCTAGTTGTGTTGACTCTAAGCCACTTGGCTCTCCTCCAATTTTGATCGGGTTGTCTGAGGGGATCCTCATCATTTCTATGATTTCAGGATCATTCTCTAACTAGTCAATCACCCTATGGGATCCTTCTAGTAATATGAACCCCCTCCTTTGTTTTTGTATGGTCTCTTCTTCTTTGATTTCTTCTCTAACCATGAGAGATTCTTGAGCCAACTGCTCTATTATTTCAACCTGCTCGCCCATGCTCATAGCTTTGAAACTGGTCATGTTCAGGTTGGATTTCCTCTGTAATATCTCATCCCAGTCCTGAGCGCATTCTGAAAAATATCATCTTCAAACTTGTCATGCGCGTATGGACGATAGGATGATACTTGTAAAGCATGTTGGGGGACCAAGCCTTTAGGGTCGTGCTTGTGAAACCGGCATGTCGGGAACCTGAATTCAAGATTTCTCAGACCTTGTTGTTTGGCTTGAGAAGTGTCTTTCACTATGTAAAACCCCACATGGAAGCCGTAGCATATGAAAACTCGTTTCTTGTCCTTAACTAGTGTAGCATTATAGCTCTGCAGGATCATCTGATAATTTTTTTTCCCTATAATGATCCTATCTAGGACGTGAGAAGTGAGTAAATGTGGTTCTTTGGTTGCCCCGAACATCCTGATATAAGTTGTGTGTTCGTCTAGATACCAGTGGCCTACCTTCGATATCATTTTCTTGGCTGCTACAGACAGCCTTGGGAATTCCTTTTTAAATAAAATGAAATAAACTCGGGTGATGAATTCATCACAAATAAGGGAATAAGATTTTTTTTACCTCTTCTCCCATAATATATTGAAGTAGACATGAACAAGTATTTCTGCAACGTGTGAGATCAAATTAATACCAGTGAATAAATTTCATGCGAAGATTACATCGAGTAGGTACGAGGCCAAGTGAATAGTGGGAGCTTATCCTTCTTTCGACATTTGAGCCTGCAATACATTGGTGCTCAATTGCTTGGAGATTATCGCTCCCCAGTTGAAGCTATCCTGGACATCACCACAGTGTATGCCAAGGGCATCCATGCTTCTGAGAACTTGGAGCAGTCCTTTTATCCATACAATCGGCAGATTAGAGCCATCAAGTAGATGTATGTCTCCCTCAGGTTCACTATCCCATACCAACCATTTCTCTTGTTTGTAAATTTCTTGTGCTCCTTCCACCATGAGGCCATCAACTGGCTAGTATCGTGGAATTCATATAACTTCATCATGAAGTCTGTGTTCAGCCGCTCCTCTAGTTCCTTGAGCTTGTAATACTTCTAAACTTTTGTCGATAGAAAAATTTCGACACACCCGTCATTCTCATCATTCATCAAGGATTTTTGCGCGTCTGTGTGATTAATTAACCAATTCAAGGTCTCGATGCATGGGAAAACTGGAGTGTGTAAGGCTACCATGTGCAAGCATGACCGTCGAATGTTCAGGAAAACTTGGTCATCTAGAGCCCTTACGTCTAGGTCGTTGTGTGGGATAAACTCCAGGTACTCCTCCCTGTTGATTCTGTTGAATAGATCTCCCCACTGTGGGAGCATTAGTTTGGATCGAGTGGTCACTTCCGTATCGCCGAAGACCGAGGGTTGAATGAATACTTTCTTCGTCGAGGTTTTAATGACCAGCTCAGTCGTGGGAGCGTATTCCCATTGCCTCAAAATACCATGAGAAGAACCCTCACCAATTTTTGCCTCCTTTAGCTTAGGTTCCCTCGGCGAGCATCTGGTCATTGGATTTCTTGGAGGCATTTTTTCCTACAGCGAGAACATAGTTAGACACTGTTTAAAGAGGTAATATGTTGATATAAAATAAATTACGATTGTCGAACCGATAAAATTTAACACATACCTATGTTACTAGTTTACCCTAGTTTTGATTGATGAGAATCAACGCAGTCTTGAGACACCTGCTTCACTTCTTCGGATGCTATGGAAATGGAAACTTGTGTGAAGAATGGAAGTGTTCGAAGCTACTTTCATGATTTAATTGAGATGAACTTACCGTGTCGCATCAACAATCGAATTCAAGATATGAGTGTGGTTCTACGAAATCTACCAACAAATATTCATTTTGTTTAAAATTAAATTTGATCGTAGGTCGACGACGCAGGCGCGGGCTATAATGTGGCCTATCAGCGGTTTCAAATTCTTGTTGTTCAATCGGTGCATGGGGTAAAACTTTATGTGGGGAAAAACATTAACTAGCCTATCAAATGACAAAATCTGATCGTATCTCGTGCTGAAAACATCCCATCGTTTCACTAATCTAGCTGGTGGATTGGGGGTAAGGGATCCTCTTTAAACACTTTTCATTGATATCTCCTGGAAAAATCTTTCGACACCGATCCATATTGTCATATAGAGATGATTTGGAAAAGATGACTCGGAAGTGTGACTAGGACACAAGGAACCTTAAGATGACTTAGGATGAAACTAGACTGTACGAAATCCCTATGCGACGAAGAAACATGGAACCTGAAACCGATATCTTCGTTTAATCCTTAGCTAATATTTCTAACAATATATCCTACCATGTTGATGCCAAAAAGTATTAAGAATTGACGATCAGTGATAAGATTAACCAAGTGTTCCCGGATTAACTCTCTCGAAAAATTTTAGATGTCGAAAGTGCATAGGGGATCGACTATCGACAATGTGTTAATGCAGAAATTTTCAGTGATTTAACTCTTCAAGATTTCCCTGACCCAAAACCAACACATCCATCATCATCTCTCGAGGGTTTATCATGGCTCATGTCAACGTTTAGTCCTCTCGTATTCGACCGACGTTGATGGGGATCAACTATCTTCTGAATCTGCATGGAAAAAAAATAACGCAAAATTAATATGTCTTTTATCAATGCGGATGGTGCATCGACGATCGGTGATTATTATTATTGTGTGGCCATTTTACCTTCTTGGATTTTTCCGACACCGAACGCAAGCGTGCTAGTCACAATGTTAGCTTCCGATTCTTAGTTAGAATGCCAAGTTCTTTTAGGAACAAGGTTTCATTTAAAAATTTCAAACAAATATGATTTGATCAATAAGAGTCATGAAAGCAGGATAAACCATCCGTCCATAGTGAAATCAATTCAAAAAAAAAGTGGTACCCAAAAGTGACATAAGTTCACAAATCTTTTAAGGTGTGTTGAGTGCTCAACAAATGGAGATTCTCTAGGTGAAAGTAGAATCTTTGTTCCTTCCCTTGGGCTTAAGTGATGTAGAAGTTTTTTAAGAAACTAATTGGCTTTGTTTTTATCAAATTCTTTCCTATCCATGCGTTTACAGTTACCCTGGTTAGCCCACCTATGGAGTTTAAACCTTTATTCCACCTTCGTTCCTCTTTACTGTGACCCACACCCCCTTTTGAAAAGATACGGGTAAAGCATTCACTGGCACAAGGCCATTTTAATTTTCATTATTCACTCACTACAATGTTTTTTCTCTCCCAGTGAGCGTCCATAGCCTCAATGGAGTCACCCCGACATCACAAAATTGCTCCACTGCCAGCGATCATCCATAGCCCCAACGGATTTATCTACATACCCTCTCCTACCTTGCACTCATTTAATATAATTGATTTATTTCTGGTAGAGATGCCTTGAGAAAGTGGGAGAAGAGGACGTTTATTATGTACAAGATGAAATGGTTAAGGTGAAATTCCTCCTGGCTATGTATGGAGGTACATGTTATCCTTCCCAACTTTCCATCTTTTCCTTTAGGATTTACCAGAGCACCAGGAAGATACTTCATCACTCACTAAGGTCATTTATTTGCAAAGACCAGATACAAAACTCTTTGAAGAAAAAATGAAATCGCCCAAGGTTTCTTATG
Source organism: Picea engelmannii (assembly GCA_009831015.1). Lineage (NCBI taxonomy): Eukaryota > Viridiplantae > Streptophyta > Pinopsida > Pinales > Pinaceae > Picea > Picea engelmannii. The sequence goes on along the minus strand of ML789901.1, from coordinate 163,622 downwards.
TTGCACGTAAGCATGAGTTAGGAACATAGATTGCTACACCATATTGATTAAGTTCAACCAATGCCTTGCAGAACACAACTTTATTACAAGAAAACACCAAACAAAAGAAAAATCAGGAATAAAAGGACTTTGCAATCAGTCTACCTTACACCTACACATTTATCCTAATCAACAAGTAACATAAAAAGACACACACACACACTTTTTTTTTTATTATCAGAAATTCTTTTTTAGGGCTTTGTCATTCACCGAGAGTGTGTCGGGTTTCCCCCTTATATTTTGCAACCGATACATGCCTGCCCCAAGTTTCTCGGATACCTGGAAAGGTCTGAGCCATAGATTCTAAAACTTTGAATGTTTTCCCTTAGGTTCATTTTCTCTATCCCATTTAAGGACTAAGTCTCCTACCTCAAAACTCTTCTCTTTGGCATTATGCTTTTCCAACCACCTTTAACTATTTGTTTTTCAACAACGAACTTTGATTTTTACTTCTCCATTTCTTCTTCCAGCATGAGGAGGGTATCAATTCTCTGTTGAATAACCGATGAGGGTTGTCTTCTAGATCTTTGAGCAAGCTGAAGAGATAGAAGATATAACCCATTTGGGAGAATGTCTTCTTGTCCTTATACCAGAAAGTATGGGGAGTTCCCTATAGCTTCCTTGGGTGTTTCTTTGTCATCCCATAAGACATTATGGAGCGAGCTATGCCAATTCCTCTGATTGTATGCAATTGTTTTCTTCAAGATCCTCACTAGGTTTGTATTGGTTGATTCTACCACTCCATTCCCTTGTGGATAGTAGTTTGCAAAGTATCTGATTATGATTACTCTATCTAGAGAAAAATATATTAATAGAGTGGAAGAAAAGTAAGAAGAATTGTAGCCCGCACGGGTGTAGACGGATTGGCAAGTGCCATGTAAATGGAAGGAAATTTGTAAAATGAAGTCTCATGTTCGATTCTCACCCGGATTTACTCGTGTGCCATTCTTGCGGGCTGGGTGGTTGCACCTCGGGTTATAGTGGTAGACGATGGGGATCGACCCCATGTCACGCGAGTACAAGAACCGCGAGTTGCCGATTCCCCCAGTAAAAAAAAGAAAAAAAAGAGGAATTGTAAAAAACAAGAATGGAAGGCATACCAAACCTTGTGATCAGTTATTTTTATATGAATTGGATTACCACCTTTTCATTCATGCGAGTCAAAGGGATGGCCTCTTCCCATTTCATAAATTAATCCGTAGCAATCAATATGTATTTATGTTGTTTCGAAGAACTTGGGGTAATCTCTCATATGACATATAACCCCCATTGCTCAAATGGTCTGGATATGGTCACTGGTTGGAGTGGGAAAACTTCTCTCATTTCTCTCCATGTGCTCATTTGACAAGTTTTACAGTTTCTAGCACACGTGTGAGCGTCTCTAAATAGAGTAGGCTAGTAATAGTCGACTCTTAGTATTTTTTGAGCAGTGTTATTCCCTGCAAAGTGTCCACCTGCAAGACCATCATGGAGCTCCCTCGGAACCTTATCTGCATCTTCAAGTTTGATACATCTCAAGAGTACCCCATTATAATTTAGGTCAAAAAGTACTGAATTTATGAGGCGATATTGTGTAGATATTAGTCTGAGAGCTCTCATTTCCTTAGGGTTTAGGTTTTCTGGGAAAGTCCCATGATTCAGGAGGTAAATCGGTTTTCCATACCAAGACTCTTTCCCTATGGGAATGTATAAAGTTTCACTACACGATAATGCTAATTCATTCTCCCACCCGGGGTCTTCATTTATTCGGTCTTGAGCTTCTGCGACCAGTTTACACAATCCTTGTTCCTTAAATAGTTTGGCGGGTTTTATATCTAGATAAAATTCTTGGACAACTACCATCCAATTTCCTCTTCTCTCCCCCATATCCTATTGGGTGAATAGGGATCGGACTCCGGGATGAGGCACGATGACTTTGTTGTGATTCTTTAGGATGTAAGATCTGAAATGTTTTACTACTTTGTACACTGCATAAGCATTTTTTTCTATAGCAGGGTAATTCAATTCGACCCCTTGGATATTATTGCTCATGAATGGTATCGATGCCTCATTTTTATCATCATCCTTCTGTGTCAAAACTGCAGCTAAGGATTGGTTGGAGGAGAAAGTATAGAGAAAAAAATATTTACTAAAGTCGAGACTTCGTAGCACTGGATCTTGAGATATGGTAGTCTTGATATTGTTGAAAGCAACTTTTCGCTCATCTTCCCACTTAAAATCAGCATCCTTGCAAATCATTTTTTGTAAGGGTTTGATAGTTTCAACAAAATCGGGCGTGAACTTCCTCACAAAATTAATTTTCCCAAAGAAGGATTGCATAACCTTTTGTTGTGGGGTAAGGGAAGTTGAGCTATTACTTTATTCGTTCTATATCTATGAGAATTTTTTCCTAAGATATAATATGACTTAGTAATTTCCCTTCCTTGACACCAAAGATAGTTTTCTTAGGGTTTAAAGATATTCCATATTTCCTACACCTTTCGAAAATATGGGTTAGATGTTGGATGTGGTATTTTACGTTCTTTGAGTAAACATTCACAACGTCCAAGTATACTACTACACATATGTTAATCAATCCCCGATAAGATACGTCCATATCCCTTTGGAAGGTTTGTCCTATGTTAATCAACCCAAAGGGCATGTGTTTATAAGCAAAAGTTCCCCACTTGGTTCATAAGGTAGTTTTCAATCAGTCTTCTTCTAAAACTAGAACTTGGTTGTAACCTAAAAAAACATCTATAAGGGAGAAAATATCATAATGAGACACGGTCTGCAAGAGATGTTCCATCGGTGGGACTCGGTAGTTATCCTTTTTTGAAGCTCTGTTAATATTTCTGAAATCTACACACAAGAAGATTTCCCTAGACTTTTTCTTGACATGCACCAAATTAGCTACCCGAGCAGAGTGTCTAACTTGAAAGATAATATTAACATCTAGTAATTTCTTTAGCTCTTGATACATGAGGGGTTCCAAATATGGATGGTACTTTTTGATCTTATGTTGAAAGGGTTTTACTCCATATTTTAACGAGATTGTGTGTTGAATAATCCATGTGTCATACGTTTTCAATTATCGGTAGTACCATGAAAAAACATCTTGATATTTTCTAAAAATTATAAGATAGGCTTTCCTTTCTTCTTTAGAAACTATTTTTTGTAGATTTATATTCTTAGGGTTTTCCAGGGTTCCTATATTTATAGTCTCGTATATGGGACACAAAATCTCTGTTTTTGTGTTTGTTGACCCTTTAAATCTTTCCCTCAGGTTGAAAAGGTTATCCAAATTGGATACCCCTTTCGGTATCATGTGAAACCTTGGTTTGTTACTAGAGTGATCTGTTTCGCCTCTTTGTTCGTGGAAATCTATTTCGGCTAGTTTCTCTTGCAATACTTCATCATCAATAGCTAGGTATTTAAAATTTTCCCGATTGGTTAGAAAGTCTATAATATTTCCATTTCCTTCAAAAACCTTCCAATTAGAAATATTTTTGGGTACTGATGGTTTGTAGAGTAGTTCCACAGTGAACCTAGAGTATTTATAGTCTTCTAAAGGGGATATCCTCGAGGCTTGTTAAGAACCAAATATCAATATAGCATAAAAAAACCTCAGAATAAGTACTCAACAACTTGAAAAAGAGATAATTTCAGATAATAAGCCTCTTCGAGGGGGCAACCTCCTTTTACCCCACATAAATGTTCAAGTACAAGATGATTCCAAATGAAAATGTCTCTTTGGTATATATAGGAGAATAGGAGGTATAATTACAACTAATGGAATAAAGTCGACATAAATAAAATAACATTGCTAGTGTAATATGCCCCAATTAAGGGGTAATGAGCCAGTAATAGGGCTTAACATGCCCCTCCCCTTGAGACAAGTGTTGTCAGCAACGCTTGAGTAACTATGGATTCTTCTGTATAAAAGACTCATCTTCCCAAGTGGAATCTTCAGCCGGTAGTTTGCTCCATTTAATGAGATACTCTGAAATGGATCTATTCCTTAGTTGGTGAATTCTTGTGTCAGTGATGGCTTCAGGCTCCAATATGATTTTTCCTTCCTCGTCAAGTTCTGGCAATATTGTTTGAACTGGGATCTTGTCACCTATAACCCTCTTTAAGCATGAAACATGGAACATTGGGTGTACTTGTGAAGATGCAGGGAACTCCAATTTATATGCCATAGTACCAATCTTTTGCAACACCTTATAAGGGCCATAGTACTTTGGTTATAATTTATTATCCTTCTTTGCTTGTTTGAGGGACATATGTTTGTTTGGTGGTAGTATTAAAAACACCCAATCCCCTACTTCAAAACTTCTTTCACTATGATGTTGATATGCTTGTTGTTTCATGCGGTTTTGTGCCATGGTCAGGTTGTCCTTTAAGATTTGTAGAACTTGTTGTTGATTCTCGATGTGATCTTCCACTGCTTGAACCTTATATTTTTCTTTTAGAGAATAAGTGATGGAAGGAGGGTGGTATCCATAGAGTTCCATAAATGGTGTCATTTTGTTTGCAGTATGAAATGAAGTGTTATACCACCATTCTTCCAAGGGTAACCATTTGAACCATTGTGTTTGTTTATCAGAGACAAAGAAACGAAGGTAGCTTTCCAAAAATTTGTTCACTATCTCGGTTTGTCCATCAGATTGAGGATGATAGGATGAGCTATAAACCAATTGAGTACCCAAGCAAGAAAATAATTATGTCCAAAAATGTCCAGTGAAGATGGGATCTCTGTCACTTACAATAATCTTTAGGCTTCCATGTATCTTTTGAACTATCTCCATGAATGCGGTGGCGACTGTACTAGATTTGAAGGGATGAGAGAGTGCACAAAAGTGTCTGTACTTGGTTAGTCTATCAACAATCACCATGATGACACTCTTTCCTTCAGACTTCGGTAACCCTGTGATGAAATCCATGGAAACCTCCTCCCAACGTTGACTTGGGATGTCTAATGGTTGTAAAAGACTTGGGGTCTTAATTGTTTCCACCTTATTTTGTTGGCAAACCAAACATTCTACCACAAACCTTTGAACATCAGTTTTAAGGCCATCCCAAAAAATATTTTTCTTGACTCTATGGTAGGTTTTCAAAAATCCTGAGTGACCTCCTACTGGAGAGGTGTGTAATTCCAATAGTACCTTTTGTTTGAGTTGATAATTCTCACATAAATATAAGCGATCTTTGTACCGTAGTGAATCATTTTTCCATGTAAATGTATCTGATGCACCGGAATCCTGCTGCAACCTTTGAATGAGAGTCCACACTTTTTCATCATTCTTCCATTCATTCCTTGCTTCTATTATCCAATCGGCTTGGATGTTTGAGATAGCACAGAGAAAGGCCTCAACATCTTCATCCTTTCTTGAGAGTGCATCTGCCACAACATTTTGCTTCCCCTTTTTATAGACGATTTCAAAATCATAACCCAATATCTTGGTTACCCATTTTTGTTGTT
>ML789901.1:100400-135184 GCA_009831015.1 Picea engelmannii | reverse complement strand
CATGAGTTGATGCCCAATATGGAAATATTAAAGTTAGAAGAGGATGCTTGCATGAGTAAATAAGGTTTCAATATTTTAGTTATAATAAAGAATGCACTACATGTAAAGTTCTTGTTTCTATTTTTAGTGGTTGTTTCTAATGTTTCTGTTACATGTCAAAATTCCTCACTTTGATAATGTCACATTCTCATTGTCGCAAGTGTTGCACTTTTGTCACACGTGTTGTAAATGTCTCATTTTCGTTCTGCATATGTCGCATTGCGAATGACACCATAGAAACACTTGATACATCCTATAGAACATGTTGGAAGGAGAAACCACATCATTTGACAAACTAAACAAAATGTTTTTCCTTGAGAATTGGTCATCTTGATGAACCTTTGGAGAATCAACACTTCCCTACTCATATGCAGGGAGTGCTAGCACTCTATGTCCATCTATTAGGGAGCGTTGCAATGTTATGTTGCTCGTTTTGAGGGAGCACTAATTGGTTGAGAGAATAATGGGAAGAAATCCCCCTTTTCTCTAAGGAAAACTAGAGATGATTCGAGTTGGTTTGGCTCGAATCCAAGATTTAGGCTGCATCTAAGGAAGATTCCACAATTGATGGAGTCATATCCTCAAATTATCCCAAATATAACCAAGGTGGTTCAGCCTCTCAAAGCCAATAAAAGGAGGCATTCTCATGGTGAAGAGGGGGAGAATAATAAGAAAAAGTATTTTCATTTTTATCATGGATCGTTTAAGCAAGGGGTTGGACAAGGAGGACTTGGAGAGGTTGTTGCAACTACATATACAAATTATAAGTATCTTTTTAATGTTCTCATTAATATATGCTTGGCCTATTTTCTTAAAGTTTGTGTAGTATTGTATATACTTGTCTATTATGGATATATTTAGTTTAAACTAATCTTGATAGAGTAGGAATTATTTGTTTTCTTTGCTTTCCATTGGATTGCAGATATCGTGTCATGCTAAGGAGCTTGGAGATCAAGTTTAGCTTGGAACAAGCGAGGACAAGCTTCAGAAAAATGTACTTCATACTTTCTTCCTATCCTTTCTTTGCTTATATTAACTACATTTAAAGGGATTTTAGTGTCCATTTTCATCTTTTTGTCTTTGTAGTAGGGGTCTAGAATCCAAGAGGATATTCACTTGTCCGCAGGGGAATTTTCCTATAACATAAATTGGAGACTCCATTGGGGATCAAAGCCTTTAGTTTTGGTTTCTTTCCTTGGTTTGTATTTGTTTTTCTCTCGTCTTCAAATCCCTTTTGTTGTTCTTATCCTTCTATACATATGTTGTCATTACTAAAGTTGTCTGACAAAGTCTTTTGATCAAACTTCCTCATTTTTTATTTATTTTCTGAGTTGTTCCCAAATTTTCTCAGAAACTCGTGCCCTCTCCAGTTACAATCAGAGCACTAGTTGCCTGATCAGGACTCCCCTAGAGTGTTTTAGGGATAATTGTAGTGATCTGGTGCTGTTATAGCCAGAGCTGTTATCAGTTTATGTGTTCTGTCAGGATTGCAACTTGCTTCTTGTAACTTTTTTTAATCATTGATTGGACTTTATTATATTTCCTTGTTATGAAATCAACCTTTTCTTCTTGAGATTTGGGTTAACTTTGATGCTTTTTCGTTCATTTGATCGATTAAATATTGTTGCAAGGAAAATCAAGGATCTCTTTACTATTTTAATTGATCTCTGATATTCATATATTTCTAGAGAATTTATGAAGTGTTTTTTTTTTTTTTCGGTGTTCTTTCTTTGGATCATTAGTTTGTTTTTTTTGTTTCTTATTGACTGTTGTGAGAGTGCCTTTTGTTTGTGTGATTCTTGTTTCCCATTTTTTAAAGCTGCAATCATGAAAAATCTTTTAATTATTGACATAAGAAGCATTAAACAAATCATTCAACTCATATTTATAATGAAATGAAAGGATACTTTTTATGATTGGTTTTTGGATACTGGAAAAGGTTTCTTTATGATTTAGCATTGAAATGTATTCTTGTTGAAAACAAATTGCATGATTTGTTTTCATTCTTATGTTTGGTAGTGAAAGAAAGAAACTCGAAGGAAGGGCTTGAAAATGGAATTCATCAACCCTTGGAATGTGGAAGGTGCATTTGTAAGGCCAAAAGGCATGACCAAAAATTCATAATGGCCTTCATGAGTTCAAAATGTTGTTTTTGGGATATCTTCTTCCTTCATTCTAATATGATGATACCCTGAACAAAGATCCAATTTTGTGAAATGGATTTCTCCATGTAGTTCATCTAACAATTCATCAATGATGGGAATGGGAAACTTATCTTTAATAATGATCTTGTTGAGCTCTCTATAATCTGGAGACATACGCCATGAGCTATCTTTCTTCAATACCATTACCACTGGTACAGAGTAAGAACTTTGGCTAGGTCTAATAATGCCAGCCTCTAACACTTCTTCAACCATGCACTCAATTTCACTCTTCTGGGCATAAGGGTATCTGTATGGCCTGATGTTAGGAGTAACACTCCCAGGAATTAGGTGAATTTCATGATCATTATTTTGAGTGGGTGGAATATCTTTGGGAATATCTTCAAATACTTTGGAATTCTTATCAATGATCCCTTGGAGATCTTGAGGAATAGATGGCTTAGATGTTTGAACATCTAGTGAGCATAGTTGTGCAATAATGCCTTTATGCCCCTTTTTCAATAATTTTGTCATGCCATCAGAGCTTATCACCTTACCGGGTTTCCCTGTTATACCTCTTAACTCAATTTCTTTTCCTTCCAATAAAAATTTCATGAAAAGTTCTTGAAAATTAAAATCCATTGTTCCTAATGATTGTAACCATTGGATTCCTAGTACAACATCTACACCACCCATGGGTATAGCAATCATTAGACTATTCATTACATATTCCCCCATAGTAAGATTGATCTTATTGCATTTTCTTGAGCAATTGATAGTTCCTCCATTTGCAATCATTACTTGAAACTCTGGCGCTGGATATACAAAGCAATTGAGAGCTTTGGCTAATTTATAGTGAATGAAATTATGAGTATTGCCAGAATCAATTAGGACTATTACCTTTTACTTTTTGAAGTATCCTTCGATCTTGAGGGTTTGAGGAGTGCTAATTCCAGCCAATGCATTACACGATATCGTGGGAGTCAACTCTTCATATGAAAATTCTTCTACATTTTCATCTTGAGATGGTTCTTGTTTTTGCTCTTCTTCCTCTTCACAATCTATGTACAATAATTTCTTCTCACCACACTTGTGTCCTTTACTGTACTTGCTATCACAATTAAAGCATACAACTTTTTCTTTTATTTCCTCCAAATGTTGAGGTGTCAACCTTGTAGGTTGAGGTGTTTTAGAAGAAGGAGCATTGTTCTCTCTATAGATGTTAGGATTGGTCCTTCTAGTAGCCAAAACCATATTTTTACTTTCAACATTTCTTGCCACCTTAAATGAATTCTGCAATGACTTGGGTTCCCAAAGGCGAACCTCATGTTGAATGTTATCCTCTAAAGTTCCTATGAATACACCAATCAAGTGCTCATTTGGAATATATGTTACCTTTATATTCAATGTTTGGAAGTTCTCAATGTGCTCGGTAACTGAACCCTTTTGCTTGAGATTTATCAATTGGCTAAAGAAGGTATTGCTCATTGTATCCTCATAGTGTGCTATCATTTCTTCCGTGAAAATTGTCCAAGTGACGAGTGATTTGCGAGAACAAAGCCATCGATGCCATACAAATTGATTGGGTTTTAAATATAAAGAAGCAATTCGTACCTTTTGTGTATGTGGCACATTATGTAGATCAAATAATTGCTCCATCTAAAGTATCCATGTGATTTGGTCCTTGCCATCAAACTTCCTCATATCAATCTTAGGAACGTGGTTGGTCTTCAACCCAAACTTGGAGTTTCTCCATTCTTGATTCACTTTCCTTGTGTCCTGATCATGAATTTTATGGGATGCATTTTCACTTTCACGTGTCTCCTCTGTTACGAAAATTTTCAATACTTCCATGATCTCCTCCTTTAAACCATCCATCTTTGCCTCTAACTTAGCTTCCATCTCTTGTAGTTAATCTTTTGTTACTATCTTCTTTTGTAAATGATTTATGTCCCTACGCATTTCTTCACCTTCATCAAGAGTCCAAGTAGGATTGTCTGGAGCCCTATTTGGTGTATAAGTTCCCTTTTTAGGTGGTATGTTGGCCAAGTATCACTTTTGAAACTTGATTTTGAGGTGGTTTTGCTAGACAATCTTTCTTCTGTTGTATCTCCCAAGCTTCAGCCCTTCTGGGTATGAAACTTTGTTTTATGTAGTTCTTTGATATTTCTTCTCTGCAATTCCATAGGTCTGATCAAAATTGGATGTGCCAAGTGGAATTTATGGTAACTTCCCCACAAGTTGCTGATTTTTGGCCTTTCCAGGAGATCTCACTTGTATAGCATGCCCCACACAAAATAATTGATATAAAATTCTGAAACTCGTACCAGAAATACTAAATATTGTCCACTATCAAATGAAACTAGTCCCACTCAATTTGGATACTCTAGGAATAATTTATGATTATTTTACCTAGAACACCTTCTTGAGACTAGTCAATAGGACTAGTCAGATACCCTATTTTCCACAGGGTGTATCTACAATTGTAAGATGACCCATAAGCGGAACTTTTACCACAGATACCTTACTAATTTTTGTGAATAGAATCTATATTTCAGAGTCCAAAACGTTACAGAACAATTTGTATAGCGGAAATTTTGTAATGACTCAGTTCATGATGATTCCAGAACCCTATCTTGTACAGGCTGTATCTCCAAAATTATAAGGCCCCAGGAGATGAAATTCCAACCCAACGTACCTTGATCCATCTACTAAATATCCTCCAAGACGTTCCTTCTTAAACGTTGTAGAAAAAAAATTATAGCAAAAATTCCAAGGTGTCTTAGATGTAGCAGCGAAACCCCAAGACCTTGAGCTCTGATACCATATGTTAAGAACCAAATATCAATATAGCATATAAAAACATCATAATAAGTACTCAATGCCTTGAAAAAGAGATAATTTCAGATAATAAGCCTCTTCGAGGGGGAAACCTCTTTTTACCCCACATAAATGTTCAAGTACAAGATGATTCCAAATGAAAATGTCTCCTTGGTATATATAGGAGACTACGAGGTATAATTGAAACGAATGGAATAAATCCAACATAACTAAAACAACATTATTAATGTAATATGCCCCAATTAAGGGGTAATGAGCCAATATTAGGGCTTAACAAGGCTGCAATAGCTAGAGAATCAACAAGAGTATTCTTTGTCCTAGGAACCTTGGTAATATTAAAGGCCTCAAAATGTTCTATTAGCCTATGCACTTCCTCTTGATAATTCCTCAAGTGGGGTGAGTTGTAATGTATAGTATTCTTTACTTGCCTGATGATAATTTCAGAGTCCCCAAAAAAATTTAGTTCTTTAACATTTAAGTCTATGGCTTTCTTTACTCCCTGCACCAAAGCTTCATACTCAGTAGTGTTATTAGTGAATTCAAATTCTAGTATGTAGGACAGGAAATTTCACTTCCCCTTTGGGTCAATGAGGATACATCCTGCTCTCGACCCTTCTTGCGATTTAGACCCATAAAAGTATAGGGTCCAAACTTGTGAGCGAAATTTATCAGCTTCCTCATGCCTAGTTACTTTCTCCTCTCCACATACCTTGTTTGCGGTTTCCAACAGAGGTTATTGATAGAAGAGGCTTTCTTCCACCGCTACCAGTAGATTCACTTGAAAATTACTTTCAGAGTTTTGAGTGAGAAGTACATCATTTGAGAGAGGAGTGAAATTTCAGAAATCAGAATCGCAACAGTAGTTTCATAGCACAGGAAAATATGTGGACGAGGGTTCATTGAAGGATTCTAAATCGGTGACATTTATTTTGAGATACCTTTTCCCTGTCGATCTTAATAATGTTGGCATGTCCCTTTAATGGAATCCAGAGGTGAGCCCAGTCCGTGCTAAAGTATCCATTCAATTTCTCAGTCCAATATTGACTAAGTATCAGTCCATAAGCTTCTGGTATATCTACTACAATTATGTCAATTACTTGAACAAACTTCGGGTGTGTAGTCATTTCGATCATGACATCCTTGAGTTACCCAATAGATTTTACCTGAGTTATGTCTAGTTCTATAACGTGTTTATCACTTTTGAGCGGAACTGCATTTAACATTTTGCAGATAGACAAAGGCATGACATTGGAGGATGCCCCTAAGTAGACTAAACAATTATTGAGGTTTCTGTTGAAGACTTCAAACGTTAAAAGGAAAGGTGGGAAAAAATGCTTTCCATTTTTATCTATAGAGAAAGTGTTCACATTTGGTTTATTATTTGGATCTATAGGGGCTGGGACCTCCCCTAGGTCATTGCTTGTTATACGGGCTTATATTAACTTTAAGGTTTGTAACAAAAAATCCTTTTTCTAGGGAATTATTCACATGTCCATGACAGACACATTAGACTTCAATTTTTTAAAGTCTTCTACTATGTTGTAGTCTAGCTTGGGATATTCCCGCGTATGGATGTTTATAGGGTTCCTTTGGGAAAAAAAATGTTCTTTCGAGTGATCACTTGTTTGTTTTCCCATAGAAGATTACATAATGTTAAGGTGATTAGAGACCAGTTGACCCTTACTTTACGTCTGCATAGCCAAAACCTCAGCGGGTAGTTCTTGAACCTCAAATACATCATTGGGAGGCATCGCCAAGTAAAGATCTCATAAAAACATGGTTGTTTCTTCTGGCAGCTCAAATTCCTCCTAATCAACAATGCTTATCATTGAGCCACTTGATTCTTCGGCAAGGGAAACTGTTTCTAGGAACCGATTGAAAATTAAATTCATAACATGCACCCATTGGGGATAGTCGCTTTTGAAATGTTTCTCTTGATGATACGTATAGAAAGAATCAGAGGCTCATTACCCAGATCAATGTTTAAGTTGGATGGGGTAGGTTCAATTGCTTTGAAAGGTGGGTTTCACTTGAAAAAGGGTTTATAGGGCCTTTGACCTTGGTTTCCTTCCTCGACACTTCTCTTCATGTATACGATTTCATTTGAGAGTTTCTTTATCATCCATTATAGGTGTTATATGTATTTTATTCCCTTTTTGGGACCTTGTTATGTTTGTTTTCTCAGAGGTCTAGTGAGAAACAATCCTCTCCTCGACAGAGGTTGAGCTTCTTTCTTAACTAGTGATGTGTGGCCCTCTTTGCATCCCTTCATTTGGAATTCAATCATTTTGGCTTCCTCAAAATTATTAGCTAGGGTATGTTTGGCATCCCTTTTCACAAACATAGAAATAGAAGCAGAGAGAGAATTAGTATATACCTCAATTTGCAAATCCTGAGTAGGTTTAGCTTCGGGTTGAAATTTGTTCAGGAGAGTGGTAAACTGTTGATTGAAGTCTTTAAACTTCTCTTTAGAACTCATGGTGGTGGTGAAGAGTTCATCCATCAAAGATCCAAATAACTATTAATTATTATTAAAGATCAAAGAGTTAATTAATTATTATGACTGTTGGGTAGAGTTCTAATTGGACTCAAATAACTATTTGACTATGCTACTTGTATAAAAAAAACAGAATATTTATATTAAATTGCAGGAGGACAAATGGAATAGCCATGTTAAAATCAGTTGACCATGACTCCATGAGTGGGGAACAAGTTAGAACTACCTATGGGCTGATTATTACAAGTGGCAAATCAAAGATTTGGCCATTGGCAGCCCCTGAAAATTAGGGATTTAGAAAGCTGTGAAAATCCCGCAAGGGAGGGAAAAAGACCTGGGCAAAATTGATAAATAGCATATGCGAGGAGGCAGGACACTACCAAGTATGCTGGGGAAAATATTTGGAGTTCTCTTGCTGTTATGAACACTATGGATTGAGTGTGAGGCAAGAAAAGTCTGCAGAAACAGATTTTCCTTGCTGTTATGAGCACTGCAGAGTAAGTGTGAGGCAAGAGGATAACTGTTGGAATTATGGACATTGCTGAGGAGGAGTCTTCCAAGTTTGCCTGCATGCTTTCATGGTCAAGCTAGGGGGTGAATCGGGCAAGTGGTTTTGTCTACCCTATTCTACGGTTGGGAGGAACGTGGTTGTTCCCTTTGTTTTCCCGCAAGTTGGTTCATATATGTTGCTCTACTCTTCTCTATCTGGATTATTTTTATCTGATGTAATGTATTTATTAAAACGGAATTGAAATGATTTCCATTTTCCGTTCGAATGATTTGATATTAGATGTCATGTATTTATTAAAATCCGAACTGAAATAATTTCCATTCTCTAGTGAATGATTCAATCACGGATGTAATGCATCTACTAAATATGATAGATAATAATGTGTAGGAAAAATTAGTTGAATTCATGAAGCCTATAGACTGATAGAGAAAATAGGGTAAATCTAATCTCGAGTGACCCCCCCCTTTTCTGAACGAATGATAGAATTGGCCTTTTATTGGTTATGATAGTTGAAAGGATTATGCTTGGAAAAATTCTGGAAGAAATCTCCTCTAAATTAGATTCACTGTTTTTCTTTATTTGTTTTCTGAGTGAAATCAATGCTGAGATTGGTATATTGGGAGTGAAGGTTATGTTGCAATTTCATTAATCTAACTGTATGAATAATGTCGGGAACAACATTCTGAGTTTTGTAAACTATGCCACTTTTTCCTTTCCATTAAATAGACTGTGTAGAGACAGATCTGTAGCTGAGGTAGGAAGACCAACTATTATACAAGTTTCCCTTATAGTTCATTAACCTAACCCATATAAATGTATTTCGAACAAGAGGATACAGAAACATAAAATCATACTATATAATTTGCAATGACAGATCTATTATATGAATTACTTTAATAGTAAAGGAACCAGATGCACCCTTGCTTATTACGAAAATTTCCTTTGCCCAAGGTTGTACCAATTTGGCTATTCATATTTAGACTTTCCTATTTTAATAACGTTGCACCAACAAAATGAAACAAGAAGTGCTGAATCACGAAATGAGAAAGGACTGTGGGCCCAACATTTCGAGATTTCGGGGTTTTCAAACTCCCGATGCATAAACAAAATGAAACAAAATGTGTCGAATCGTGAAATGCGAAAAGACTGAGGGCCCAACATTTCAGAATTTTGGGGTTCAGGATTTCGGGGTTTAGTCAAGAAAAGGAACTTCGTGCATATGTAATAAGCAAATCCCCAATGCTGAAATATCAACTTTGTATTTTGTCCTCTTTTAGAATATGCTCAGTCTTTGTTTGAATGATTTGTGTATCTGATTTTATGCGTCTAATTGTGCTTAGTTGAAATAATTTCAATGGATGACATATGTTCGTTGCAAGAAGTTTATGTTCAAAGACTAAATTCTGGGAATGGTTCCTCTTGAAACAAAATGTTAGACAAAACTATCTACATATGAACTTGAAGGAACAGATCCACCTACAAGAGCATAATTAACTCTTAAATTAAAATTCTAGGTAGGATTGTCTATGTTTAGATGAACTTCAAAGGTACTGATCTATTTATAGGCATATGTCTACTTCTATGATTGAAGTTCTACAAAATCTATATTTGAATAATTGAATTGGAAGAAGATTGTACATATAGTACTTAGGGGCTTCGGGGTTTCAGGGTTTCACGATTTGGGATTTTGTGACTCCGGCGGCAACGATTCTAGGCCCATCGAACTCCCGAGTCTTGATATGACGAAAAGGGATTAACGTGTTTTGGATCCTCCTTTATCCCTGTCCATGCAACCAATCCCAATGACCTGGGGCGAACTCCACAGAGCGTATCTAGGTTTCGTGTACCAGGATTTCACGATTTGCGAAAACGAGGAGTCTTGACCTTTGGTTTCCCGGGTACCAAAACGTCGATCGACAACCACGTGTCCCTCCAATGGACGACTGTGACCTTTAGCCACGATCAACAACTGTGATCTTTTCGAGATGATCAATGGTCCCGATCAAAACCCAACTTTCTCGTTTTTGGAATTTGGGAGAGTCTTCACTCCCCTGCATGCACCAAGTTTAAATATCGCACATCTTTTCTGGATCCGACAACTCTCGCAATTTCGACACTTATCCCCAAAGTGTCTCCACCATTCATTTCAGTTGTTCTCCTGCACGTCCTCCTAGAGGTTAAACTCTGTTTGCCTATATCCTTTCTCCAACTAATCTAACGACAATTGTGCTCCCACCTGAGCTTTATCTCTCTGAGCTCTCAAAGGTTCCTTCAACCTAAGCTTAGATACTACTTAAATACATATAAGCATGTTAGAGTAGTATGAGAGTTAAGGTAAGTGATAGAATTATGGAATAATATATCCATATAAGCTTTTCTGTTCGAAGTAAACTTGACTGGAGTAATAATGTCATTATGGACAGAAATGAATCTTACCTTCTCTTAAATTCTAAGCTTAAACGAAATTGAATCATGTCATAGATTTTTTTTTTTTTTTTTATGGTGAATTTGAGGTACATTACATATGGTATCAATGCAAAAGTTACAACACTAGGCCTGAACAGGGCCACATTAATTGCTTAGTATATATTCTGATTTATGAAAAAAAAAAAATTTAATAAATCTTGTGGTTACAAACAAAAATCCTTTCTGTTTTTTGTTGATTATGGCAGCCCAAGAAGGTGCAGAAATCAAGATGGAAGGGAATCTGTAGCAAGGACCTCCTGGAGATCCAAGACAGAACAGTGATGGAATCTCACCCACGGAGGTGTTGGAAATAATGAGGAATCTTATTGTTGAACTGTAGGTTTTCAAGGCCGACAATGAAAAAATGAAGAAAGCACAGCGGGAACAACAAGAGATAAATGAAGACATAATGCATAGTATAGTAACCAAGAAAAGCCGAAAAGATGATAACCATGATGAGGAGGTCAGCAAAAGGGCCTCCAAGAATTTTTGTGTGGAAACAGAAAAAGGAGACAACTCGTCTAAAGGGACACCTTCAACTGAAGACAAAACAATACCAGACAGAAAAAGAAAACAAACATACCACCTTGAAGGAGATTAAACCAGCTACCTTTAAACCAACTACCTTTGACGGAGAATCCAGGAAAGGAGAAGAAGCTGAGGCATGGTTGTTGGACATAAAAAAATAATTCCAGATCTACAACTATTCCAGTAACATGAAGGTCAGAATGGCCATCTACAATCTGAAGGGGAAGGCCATCATTTGGTGGCAGGATATGAAATTGGCTAAGGGCCTAAAGGAGAAATAACTGGAATGGTCCGACTTTAAGAAGTATTTCAAGAAACAATACCTTTCTAAAAGCTATTATGAAAGGAAGACGAAAGAATTTTATGAGTTACGACTTGGACAGATGACGATGGAGGACCTTATAAATAAATTTCTGGAACTACTAAGGTTCGTACCGTACATCTAAGAGGATAAGGTAAAAATCCAACGATTTTTAAGTTGTTTACCACAGGCCTACTGGGACAGAATTGAGTTTGAGAGCCCCAAATCCTTGAGTGAGGTATTCAGGAAAGCACGAATGTGCTACGAGCAGTATAAACAGTAGGTAGAGTTTCCCAAGACCTAGAAGGATAAGAAGAAAGATCGAATGAACCAGTGGAATAAGGGATACTAGCCAGCTCCTTATTGGGATGATGCAAAAAGTTTCCCAAGGAAGAATTTTCACTCCAATCATCTGAATATGCAAGGTAGTCGTAAACCGGTAAACCAGGGAACAAAGAAGTTTGGGAACAACTCCCGCGAGCCATTAAAGTGTTGAGAGTGTGGAGAACCTCATCTAAGGAGGAATTATCCACATTTAATTGCAATCAACAGAACTGTTGTTCACAATTTGTAGGAAGCCTCGATAGTGGGAGATGTGGGCAAAAGTCTGCATCAGATAAATGCAGCCATAGATGGGCGACAAGATGACCACCAGTCCTCGGTGGTAGAAATCAAAGGTAAAATCAATGACACTCGAATTTGTATTTTAATTGACCCTGGAGCTATGTTAAGTTATATTACTCCAGATGTAGTAAAGTCGAATAAACTTAAGAAACTGAAACATGCAAAGTCATGGATTTTACAACTAGCAACAGGTACTAAAAGAAAAGTAGTTGACTTTATTTCTGATCTTGAGTTTATCTTAGATGGTCAAAAGATAAGAACCAATCTGAACATCCTACCACTAGGATCTTATGATATGATTATCGGGATGGATTGGTTGGAACAACACAAATAAGTACTAGACTGTTATACAAAGATACTTAGCTATAAGGACAATTTTGGCACTGTTAGAACAACCCAAGGCACACTTAACATATATACTATCTTTTGTAGAATTACATTCATTGGAAGCACCAACATCCTTTGTTTTCCAGCTACAATTGGAAGGAGGCTCCAACCCCCTACATTCTCAGCCTACAACCTGAGGGAAGCTCCAACTCCCCAATTCTCTGGCTACAACTAGAAGGAGGCTACAACCCCCTATGTTCTTCGGCTAAAAACGGAAGGTGGCTACGACCACCTGTCCTTGCCCCATCCAATCGCCCTGAAGTAGAAGTAGAATGATGAAACCGCTGTCACACTATCACTGTGAGATATACTGCTGTAAACCTGTACCAATAAACCTGAACCATGCATCAACCATGCATCAACCTGTACCTCAACCTGTAATAAACTTGCACCATAAAAAAGTGCATCCACCATGCACCAACCTATACCATAAACAAGTGCATAAACCATGCACCAACCTATACCAAACAAACTGTAATCAACCTATACCATAAACAAGTGAAACCAACCATGTAGCAAGTATATACCAATCATGTGTCAAGTAGTCATCAACCATGACTCATCAATATGTACCAACATCATCAACTATACACGTCATGTATCTGCCAACTCATCAACTACTTGTCTCAACCATGTACCCAAATTGTACCTCAACCAAAAGCCCTCATCAATTTCATCATCCAATTCTGATTTGTAACTTTGTAATAAACCTAGTGTATATGATCACATTCCTGCAAACCTTCCTTAACTTTAACAACAAGAGACTAGCATTTTCATTAAACTTTTATTTAGTCTCACATGACTAGTTTTCGATTAGTCATCAACCCTAACTTGAAATAATCATAACTTTGTATGTGTAATGAATAAATATATGAAAATGATACACAATGTTATTCAGTGTGTTTTATGCAATTCCTCTAGGTGTCACTACTTGGAACCTCTCAGAAAATGATTTATAGCAAAAATGGCATACCTTGCTGAATTGTGGCTTATTCTAGAGAGCAACCTTGTAGAGCATACCCCGCATGGAATATTTGTTGAATTGATCTAAAAATTTTACACAACATACTAAATATTGTACTCTAACCAAAACATTTTTTCTTACTGAATTTGGATCTGTTATGAGGAAGTTATGATGCTTTTACCTGAAACACATGTTTTTGACTAGTTTCAAGACTAGCCACAAACCCTATTTTCCATGGAGTGTAACTCCAAACATACAATGACCCACAAGATGAATTTTTTACCACAGATAATTGGATATGTTTCCTCAATGTCATATCAATTTCATGGTCTTAATAATTCTAAAAAAAAGGTTATTGTGAAAATGGTGAGATGACCTGTAAATAACGTACCTTAGAAAGCATCATAAAAAAAATTTATCCTTCCTTGAATTCTGACTTTCTTTTCTTCACCTTTCCTCAGAAATTAGGCTTATATTTCCTTTAGTTACCTTAGACACCTATATTTATTCAATATGCTCAAGTGTGTCTTAAATGAGAGATCCTTGCCTCTTATTTATACTCTCCAAGTAGCTTCCTTAAAAACATCTTTTAGGTCACTTTAACCACTTTCCTTATTTTAGGGTTAACCCACTTCTAATTTATCCATTAAATTTATAATATAAATAATTTATTGTGTATTCAATTTGAATTATAGTACACTCATCACTTCACTTTATTATTTACCTTTTAAAATCTCTTAAACCACTTTGACTACTTTGACCTTTTGGGGCTTCTAGATGACATAAGAGGGTCCTCCAACTTCATAAGGCCATAACTCTCAAACTGTGAGGCGTTATGCGACATACCACATATGACCAGAAATGGAATGAAATGTATCATCCATATAGAATAATATTACCTACAAATATATCAAAACTCATACCATTATCCATCAAACAAACTTGGGTCCATTACCCAAACTTGGGTTCTCCAACTTCTCATGGCCATAACTCTCTAACTGTGTCGAGTTATGTGACGTTCTACATACCTCTGGAAATGGAATGACAAGAACTATCCATATAGGATAGGTTCACCGAAAAATTCACTTACCTTCATCTCATTATTCCAAAAATAAGCATGAGTTCTCTAACCATACTTCTAAGATAACTCAATCCACAAAGCGTCTTCCCGTGAGGGATTTCACCATAAGGGGGCCACTTTGGAGTTTATCCATTTGTAATTCTTATCAAACATGAAAAGACAATAATGATTCAACTTTACATAAAACAAACTTGGGTCCATTACCCAAACCTTTGTGCTACCAGGCTTTCTTCAAGGGTTGACATCAATGAAAACTAACCTTAATCAACACGAAGGCTTCCAGGATAACCCTTCTACACCTCCAAATTTGATGGTCGTAAAGGATTTCCCTTCCTTCCGAATAGATCCTATGGTGCAGAACAAACTTTGTTACTCTGCATATTTCCAAAGGAATTCACGACTAACTTCCTTGCAACATTACAAGATATAACAGTCATGAAGGATTCTCCTTCTCCTGAATAGATCCTAAGGTCCACATTACGCTACGGCCCAATACCACTTTTGTCATGGTTTTACGACACCGCTACTCTTCCTAAGCTTCATAACATGACCAAGGTAAATTATTGGCACTCAGGAAGGTTTTGAGGTTTGAAATTGGTCCTCCAGACAAAATTTCCTCTTGAAACCTTCAGTCCAATGACCACTTACCCAGCCCATTCAGGCTTAGTGTTTGAAACCTTGGCTCAGAACTCAAATTTTGTATACTTTGACAACAATTCTTTCTGAAGCTTTTGCTTCAACTACCACTAACATGGCCCATCTAGGCTCAGTGTTGTAACCATGCTTTGATACCATATTGAAACATCCTTGACCCTCCAAAGACGGGTAATGCTACCATGAGGAATATAAACTTATATGATATATATGCATTTTAATGAATTTAAAACACTTAATCACGATAACACAAAATTAATGCTACCATTTCGTATTCAAACAATATTAACAGTAATCCACATGCAATCAATGAAACTAGCATTAATTCATATACGCAATGGAATACATGATAACATTCAAGCATCACAAACATGCACAAAATACATAATTAAGAACAACAATGATACTTATCTTTTAGCTAGAGAAAATACACCAAATGCGTGCAGACCTTCCATGAACCTCCCAGCCTTAGACCATGCTGCTCATCACTCTCAACAATAGGCCACCCTCGAGCTGGGACTAAAATCCACCGGGCAAGGGAATTCTAGGCTTGGAAAGGACAACAAGGAAGTTGCACAAAGAAACAGGAAAGATCTTTAATACCAGGAGCCACTTACGCCCACAACACACATACCCTCATTCCCCACACACCTGCTCCACCCCAAGAGGATACACCTTCACTAGTACAAGTCCATTGGCTAGTACACCTCCCTTACCTTGGGCCTCAACAACAAGTTGGACCAAAAGTATCATAGTACTGTGGCTGCTATGGGAATCCCTTCCAGGAGAACTCACTTCCCAGGAGACTCTCTCACCTAGGAGAGATGCTCACAGGTATGATAACTAGTCTTCGACTCAGTTACAACTGGGTACGGTTGACAGCCACAACAACAACAACGAAAACAAGGAAAAATGGGTATGGACACCCAACAAGACAATAGCCGAACACTAGGACATATCAATGCTCAATAAGAAACAACCGACGACAGCAAGCCTCACTCTGTCAAGGAACTGTGTGGCCACATAGCCAACAGTTATGAAACAACACTACTCAACTACCAAAATGATTAACTCACTGGTTACTGGTTCCAGAGATCCATGATGGATGCCCCAGTTCATGGTTAGACAGTGGGTCAAGAATGGAAATACCCCCAAAACACAATTGATGGTTCAAATTTTAACTGCATGAGCCCAGGTCAAAACTTATCTTCCTGGAGCTGCATGTACTCCAACGTCCCCAGCCACTAGGAACTTAGGATAGCAAAAAAAACATATCTTGTTCACCTTAGTCTTCAGTAAATAGTATTAAAATATTATTCCTCTTGAGGTAAGCCCCCTAGCTTAGCCCCTAGGCCCAAATACTTGTCCCCCCTTCCTTACCCTACCTAGTGGAGCTTAGTCCCCAATAACTCTTCTTCGTGGTCGGTCTACATGCAACAATGTTTATATTTTTATTAATGATCTGCATAATTACATATACAAACAAAATATCAGTCTCTTGGCCTAATCATCACATAAGCCTCCTATCTTATTATAACTCGGCTCACCAGCCTAACAAACATGTTTACAATTCATATTTACAATTGGGGCTCTACCGGGGGATATTACAAATACTGAGTTGAATATTAGAACCTATAGGTCTACTCATTTTACTGAAGTATTATTCTTGAAAACTAAATGTAGCACACATGTACAAGAAATATAAATTGAGGTAGAGGTGATAGGCAAAGTGGAATTTGGTTCCAAATTCTGCAATAACTCTTAGTTTGGACAATATTCCACTACTGAAAGACATAAAGCTCCTCCGTTAGATCCAAATCAAACCAAACATGTTAACACTTACATTTTATTAGCAAAACAAATATCTAAATACTATTGTCCCCTTAAAAAAAATTCGATCCAAGGACAATTCCTTCTCGACAGATTTTTCAAAGAAAACTCAGTGAGGATCCTTTATCATGAATGATATACAAAGAATGATCATAGTTAGCTCAAATTTATAAATCACACAAATCATATATATATATATATATATATATATATATAAACTCACATATATACACATATGTATAGAGTTAAATCAGATAACAAGAGACTTATAGCGGTGGATTAGCAGGGGGAAGACTCCCCTTGCTTACTAATTTCATTTCAAAACTCTAAAGAACATGCTTGATAAAATATTCTTTAGACAAGGGCTTATGATATACCTTCAAGCGGTGCCCGTTTACAACAAAGGAAGTTTGATATGAATCAATGGTTTTCATATTAACCGAACCATTGTCATATGTTGTATCCACTTCATAAAGTCCCAACCATCGTGTTGAAAGTTTTCCTTTAAAAATTTTAAACCCATTGTCATACAACAGTGCCCAGTCACCTAGCTGAAAGGACTTTTTCTAAATAAATTTGTCATGCCATTTATCACTTTGATATTGAATGCATAGATGATTTTAGGGGCTAAATTTTGCTCATGGGATAATTTTCCATGGTTTTTCCAAAAACAAGATTCGCTATTTTAAAAATGTTTCGCCCAAATTCTATAGGATAAAATTATTTTTCCTTAAAAATTGCCAAAATTTTATAAAAACTATATAAAATATTTAGAAATTTGAATATTTTTAAAAACATATCGCCAA
Source organism: Picea engelmannii (assembly GCA_009831015.1). NCBI lineage: Eukaryota > Viridiplantae > Streptophyta > Pinopsida > Pinales > Pinaceae > Picea > Picea engelmannii. The sequence continues at coordinate 117,514 of ML789901.1, read as the reverse complement.
ACATTTATAGTTGGCATATGAAGGATTAGTAATATTCGCCAAGGTTTCTACATTTTAAAATAAATTTCCATCCTTAAAATCATCCCTGATTGAATGAGTGTGGTTCTCTAAATAATATCCTTCTTGATCTCATAAAGTTCATTCAACTGCACTTCCCTATGTTTTTATGCATCATCTGTTGGATTACCGAGAGGGAGGGTGAATCAGTAATATAGAAATTTAATCCTTTTTAACCATATAATCCAAGTGTTATATCAATGAAGCATTATCATCCAATAACTGTAGAGTAAATAAGCAATGAAACAATGAACAAACATACACATACATAGTACACCAATGTTTTACGTGGAAACCCAAATTGGTAGAAAACCAAAGAATGTGTTTTCTTATATGTCTTGAAGAATTACATTCATTAGAAGAACCAACTTCCTTTGTTTTCCAGCTGCAACTAGAAGGAGGCTCCAACCCCCTAGTTTCTCAGGCTACAACCTGGCAAAATCTCCAACTCCCCAATTCTCTGTCTACAGCCAGAAGGAGGCTACAACACCCTATGTTCTCTAGCTACAACCAGAAGGTGGCTACAACCACCTATCCTTGCCCCGTCCTTCCACCCTGAAGTAGAAGTAGAATGATGGAACCACTTTCAACCTATCACTGTGAGATATACCGTTGTAAACTTGTACCAATAAATCTGAACCATGCATCAACCATGCATCAACCTGCACCTCAACCTGTAATCAACCTGTACCATAAACAAGTGCATCAACCATGCACCAACCTGTACCAAGTAACCTATAATCAACTTGTACCATAAACAAGTGCATCCAACCATGTACCAGTTATGTACCAATTATGTGTCAACTACTCATCAACTATGACTCATCAATATGTACCAACATTATCAACTATATACCTCGTGTATGTGCCAACTCATCAACTACTTGTCTCAACCATGTACTCAACATGTACCTCAACCAAAAACCCTCATCAATTTCATCATCCAAATCTGATTTTTATCTCTGTAATAGACCTGGTGTATATGATCACATTCCTGCAAACCTTCCTTAACTTCAACAACAAGAGACTAGGTTTTTCATCAAACTTTTCTTTAGTTTCACATGCCTAGTTTTGGATTAGTCAACAACCCTAAATTGAAGTAATCATAAATTTGTACCTGTAATGTATAAATATTTGAAATTGATATACAATGTTACTCAGTTTTTTTTATGCAATTCCTCCAGGTGTCACTACTTGAAACCTCTCATAAATGGAGTTATAGCAAAAATGGCATACCTTGCTAAATTCTGGTTTATTCTAGAGAGCGACCTTGTAGAGAGTGCCCCAAAAGGAATATTTGTTGAAATGATCTAAAAATATTACACAACATACTAAAGCATGTACCCTAACTAACACATTTGGTTTCACTAAATTTGGATATGTTATGAAGAATTTATGACATTTTTATCCAAAACACTTATTTTTTACTAGTTTCAGGACTAGCCACAAATCCTATTTTCCACGGAGTGTAACTCCAAAAATATAATGCCCCACAAGCTAAATTGTTTACCATAGATACTTGGATATATTTTATCAATGGAATAACAATTTCATGGTTTGAACCATTATAGAAAAAACATTATAGCGAAAATGGTGAGATGACCTGTAAATAACATACCTTAGAAAGCACCATCAAAAGAATTTATCCTTCCTTGCATTTCAGCCTTCTTTTCTTCACCTTCCATCAGAATTTTGTCTTATATATACTTGGTTACCTCAGACACCTATGGATATTCAATATGCTCAAGTGTGGTTAAAATGAGAGAGCCTTGCCTCTTATTTATACTCTCCAAGTAGCTTCCTTAAAAACATCTTCTAGGTCACTTGGCCCCACTTTCCTTATTTTAGGGTTAACCCACTTCTAATTTATTCATTAAATTTATTATTGAAATAATTTATTTTGTATTCACTTTGAATCATAATACACTCATTACTTCATTTTATTGTTTACCTTTTAAAATTTCTTAAACCACTTTGACTACTTTGACCTTTTGGGGCTTCTAGATGACATATGAGGGTCCTCCAACTTTGTAAGGCCATAACTCTCAAACAGTGAGGAGTTATGTGACGTTCCACATACCACCATAAATGGAATGACATGTACTATCCATATAGAATATTATTATCTGAAAATATATCATAACTCATATCGTTATCCATCAAACAAACTTGGGTCCATTACCCAAGCCTGGGGTCTCCAACTTCTCATGGCCATAACTCTCTAACCATGAGGAGTTATGTGATGTTCCACATACCACCAGAAATGGAATGACAAGAAATATCCATCTAGGATAGTTTACCTAACAAATTCATTGTGCTTCATCTCATTATTCCACAATTAAGCATGGGTTATCTTACTCCGCAAAGCGTCTTCCCGTGAAAGATTTCACCATAAGGGGACCACTTTGGAGTTCATCCATATTTACTTCTTATAAACAATGACAAGTAAATAATGATTCATTTTTACATAAAAAAATCCTGGGTCCATTACCCAAACCTTTGTGCCACGAGGCTTTCTTCAAGGGTTGACATCAATGCCAACCAACCTTAATAAACAATCTCCCCCTTTGGCATTGATGGCAACACTCTGATGCAATACTTAAATCATATCACTCATGCTCCCCTTGGGATGATGCCTTTGTCCTCTGTATATGATAAATTTGTCTCTGTCCTCTGCATCTGATAAATCTTCTCCCCCTAGAACCATGCCTCTGTCCTCTGCATCTGATAAATCTCTCCCCCTTTGTCATCAATGGAAAAGGTATCTTTCCATCCGGGGTTGCTCCCCTTGAATGGACTATCCTCTTATAGTGCTTCCTCGTGTACATATAACACATATAAGATAAGCATTCAAAAAACATTCATCTTGGAGTAGAAATAACTCCAAGTCTTTGGCGAAGATATTCAAAGGATTCCCATGGAAGTGGTTTTGTAAATATGTCTGCCACTTGTTCTTTTGTGCCCACATACTCAACTCTGGTGTTCTTTTCTGCAACCTGTTCCCATAGAAAGTGATACTTGATTGGATTGTGCTTCGTCTTGGAGTGCATCACTGGGTTTTTTTAGATACTGATGGCACTTGTATTATCACAATATATTGGAATGGGATCATCATACTCAACCTGTATATCTGTCAGAGTTTGTTTCATCCAAAGAACCTGTGTACAACATGTTGGTACTTCAATATACTCTGTCTCGACTGTAGATAGAGATATTGATGATTGATTCTTTCTTATCCATGATACCAAACACTCACCTAAGTAGAACGTTGCTCCACTGGTGCTTCGTCAGTCATCAATACAACCTGCCTAATCTACATCTATGTAGGCAATAAGTCATAGATAGTTTCCTTTTGGATACCATAATCCAAACTCTTATGTTCCTTTGAGATATCTGAAAATCCTCTTTACTGCTAATACATGTGATTCCTTTGGTGTTACTTGAAATCATGCCACCTGTTCAACTTCTTACATTACATCTGGTCTGAATGTTGTCACATATAGTAGACTGCTAATCATTGACTTGTATTGCCTCTGATCCATAGACTTCGAATCATCATCTTTTCTCAACTTACAACTGGTTTGCATGGGAGTGATAACTGGTTTCCAATATTCCATTCCAAACCTCTTTAGCATTTCTCTGATATACTTGGTTTGAGAAATAAAAATTCCTTGGTTGCTTTGATGTATTTGAAGTCCTAGAAAGAAGGATAGTTCTCCAAGTAACGACATTTCAAATTCATTCTGCATATCTTTTGCAAATTTTTGGCTTAACCTGTCATCATCAGTACCAAAAATAATATCATCAACATAAACTTCAATTAATAAAATATTACATTAACTTACCTTGATGTAGATGTTGTTGTCTGCACTTCCTTTTCTGAACCCTGCCTACTGCAGATACTTATTCAGTCCAGAGTACCATGCTCTAGGAGCTTGTTTTAGACCATACAAGGCCTTCTTTAATTTACATACATCGTCTGTGTTCTCTGACAACTAAAATCCTTTTGGTTTTTCAATGTAGACTTCTTCTTCAAGTTCCCCATTCAGAAAAGATGATTTTACGTCAATCTGATATACTTTAACATTTTTGGAGCATGCATAAGCTAAAAGTAAACAGATTGCTTCCATTCTGGCAACTGGGGAAAATGTCTCTTCAAAGTCGATTCCTTCAATCTGTGCATATCTTTTACATACCAATCTAGATTTGTTCCTTGTAACCTATCCATCTTCATTCAATCTATTCATGAAAACCAATTTTGTGTTGATCACATTCTTATTCTTTGGTCTTGGAACCAATTCCCAAGTTTCATTTTTCTCTATTTGATCCAATTCTTCATCCATGGCCTTATTCCAAAATTCATCCTTGTTGGCTTCTTCAAAATAGTTTGGTTCAATTGTAGAAATGAGTGCTAGGTGTGTTTGTTCTGGTGAATGGATTTTTCTTCTAGTCTCAACTCCTTCATCTTTGTTTCCAATAATCTGATCTGAAGGATGATTCTTCTGTACTCGTTTGCTAGGTGTCTTTGGAGATACTTTCTAAACTTGCTCTTCTGCTTCTATTATATTATCTTCATCTTCATCTTCCTCTTATACTTCTTTTTCATCTTCTTCTTCGAAAAGTTGTTCCATTGATTTGTTTTCTTCTCCCTTTGATTCTGGTCTGTCTGTTTCATCAATTGTTACATTGATTTTTTCCACAACTATGTTCAATATTAAATTGTACCACTTGTATACTTTCCTTGTACTTGAGTAACCAACAAGTATTCCTTTATCCACATTAGAGTCAAACTTTTCCATTCTGCCATCTTCTCTTTTGATGTAGCATTTGCTTCCAAAAACTTTGAAGTGCTTCACATTTTCTAGTCTTCCTTTCCATAGCTCGTAGGGAATTTTATCAGTGTTTTTTCTGAGCATTACTTTGCTTTGAATGTGAATTGTTGTATGCACTGCCTATGTCCAAAATATATCTGTCAATTTGGAATCCATTAGCATTGTTCAAGCCATTTCTTGTACTGTCCTGTTCTTTCTTTCAATGACTCCATTCTGTTGAGGTGTCCTAGGAACGGAGAATTTCCCTTTTATTCCATCACTGCTACAGTATTCCATAAATTCCTTTGAAGTGAACTCTCCTCCATTATCAGATCTCAAACATTTGATTCTTGAATCCATCTCATTTTCAACCATTTCATTGTAGATCTTGAATTTTTCAAAAGCTTCTAACTTGTTCTTGAGAAAACAAACTGCAGTCATTCTTGTATAATCATCAAGTAATAACATAAAGCATTTTTCACCTTTTAAGCCCTTTGTTGTAGTTGGTCCAACTAGATCAGTGTGCACAATTTCTAATGGTCTTGTTGTTGAATATTCCTTTGATTTGAACCTGGTCTTTGTTTGCTTTCCTTGTTGACAATGCTTGCATAAAGTGTTGGTTGGTTTTGTGATCTGGGGCATTTCTCTAACTGCTTCTCTTTTGCTAACTTTGACAAGGTTATCAAAATGCATGTGACCCATTCTTCTATTCCATAGCCAACTTTCATCTTCCTTTCCCAGACAACACTTTTCATTTCCAATTTCACTTAACACATATATGTTGTTTGAAGTTCTTGCCGATGTACCGACCAATTTCCCTGAACCTTATTCTCTTATCTCACACTTTTTTGAATCGAAAGTAAGTTTATGACCTTGGTCACACATTTGACTCACACTTAGAATATTATGTTTCATATCTTCTACCAGTAGAACATTTTGTGCCTTTTCATTCTTGTTTCCAATTCGGACTGTGCCTTCTCCAATGATTTTGGATGAATTATCATTTCTGAAGGAGACTGGTCCGTTTTTTTATTTTCGTAATGTAATAAATTTGTCTTTATCACCTATCATGTGTTTTGAACATCCACTATCAACATACCAACCGTGTTTATTCTTCTTATCTTGTAGAGAGACTGTGCATTCTTCATTGTTATATTGATATTTCTTTCTTATCCATGTCATTTTCTAAGGTTCTTGTCTGACTGTTGTTATTTTTTTGAGTTTCTTTAGGAGGGACTGTCATTCTGCAATCCTTGGCSATGTGTCCAAATTTTTTACATTTGTAACATTCCACTTCAGTGCTCAAATATTCAAACCTGCTGTAACTTATTCTTTGTGTGTCACTAGGTTTCCTTGAATAATCCCTTTGTGTATAACTCTCAAAGTTGTTACTGTTCCTGTTGTTAGCTCTGCAATTCACAACTTTATGTCCAAAATTATTACATGCATAACATAAACCAAAAAATATAGTTTGATACCTGGGAGTTGAATATCTTCTCAAAGGAGGTGCTCTTATGAATCATTCTTCTTCTTGAGGCTTATCTGTTTATTGTTGATTCTGAAATCTGAATCTTCTTGGTGGAGGAGTGTCAGTGTAATCTTCCTTGTATATATTCTTATCCTCTTTGATTGTTTCTGCATAGCTCTTTGTATTTTTTTCTTACTCTGTTGTTTTGGAGCTTGATCCCTTTTTTGTCTGATTGTATCCAAGTCTGGATTGTCAAGATGAGATTTTTGACTGGTGATAATGTCATCCAAAACTTTTGAACTATTCTGCATATTTTTCTTTTGAAGATCCTTTCTTAGTGTGACAACCTCTGCTTCCAAGTTTCCAATGATCTTGTCCTTTTCTTCTAGTTGTTCTTTGAGTGCTTCTTCAATTCTTTTATCTTCTTCTATTTGAACCTTCAATTTTGTGATCATTTGTTCTAGTTCTCAAGTGTCCTTTTTCTTGTTTAGTTATGTTTGTATTTTCTTGTTTTTCTTCTTTTCTATTCTGATAACTTCTATTGAACACATTAATTCTTCTCTATAGTCAACTTTTGCCTCTTCAATTTCTTCTTCGACTTCTTCACATTCTTCTTTGGCTTCTTCATATTCTTTTTCGGAGTCTTCTTTGTCAGAGTCTTTTACTGCTATGAATAAAACTATTCATGTCTCATTGTCACTGACTTCATCTTCATCTGATGATGAGATGTCTTCTTTGGTGTATACGCTTTTCTTGAAAACTTTCTTTGTAGTTCTTTTTCCTTTATATGTGTGTTTTTCTTTTGAGTAACCTTCATCATTTCTCTTTTTCTTCTGAGGACATTTGTTAGCAAAATGACCAATACCATCACAATTAAAACAAATTAAAGGGAGATTACCTCTATACCTACTGTTCGTTCCCTTGTTCAGTCTTTTGGAAAAGTTGGACACTTCTTCATCATCTTCCGAGGCTTCACTGCTACTGCTATATTATTCTTGTTCCTTTTTGTTTTTCTTTGATATTTTGGATTCCTTGAGGGATTCTTCTTTTACATCTAGATTTTCCTACTCAGTTCTCATTTCATACGCTGTGAAGATTCCATGCAGTTCGTCCATGCTTATTGAGTCCATATCCGATCTTTCTTCTAGTGTTGATATCTTAGGGTTGAATCTCATAGGAAGAGATCTTAGTATCTTTTGAACAATTACAGATTCTTCGATTTCTTCTCCCAATCCTATGATTTCATTCACTGTTTCATCGACTCGTAAGAAGTAGGCTGTGATATCTTCATCTTCCTTCATTTTTAGTTGTTTGAACTGACCTCTGTAAGTCTAAAGCTTTGTTTCTTTGACATTTGTATCTCCTTCATAAATATTTTGAAGCTTGTCCCAAATCTCTTTAGCAGATTTACAGTGTGCAACTTTGGTGAATACCGTATCACTGAGACCATTCAAAAGTGCATTTATGGATTTGGAATTATTCTCATTGAGTTTTACTGCTTTGTCATTTGTTGGTGGAACTGCTGGTGCTATGTATCCATCTAAAATTGGTTTCCAAGCTTGAAATCCCCGTGCCTATATATATGTCCTCATCCTTATGCTCGAAAAAGCATGCATTTGTCCATCAAACTGTGGTATTCCATTTTTATATGAGTTGGTACTCTCCATGATCTACCTTTAAGTGGTTAAACTGATTTTTGAAGGAACCTGTTCTAATACCAATTTTTTGATTACTGAGAGGGGGGGTGAATCAGTAATAGAGGAATTTAATCATTCTTTACCATATAATCCAAGTGTTATATCAATGAAGAATTATAATCCAATAAATGCAAAGTAAATAAGAAATGAACAAATGAAAAAACATACACATACACATACACAGTACATTGGTGTTTTACATGGAAACCCAAATCGGGATAAAACCACGGAATGCTTTTTCTTATATGTCTTGAAGAACTACATTCATTGGAAGCACCAACTTCCTTTTTTTTCCAACTGCAACTGGAAGGAGGCTCCAACCCCCTAGTTTCTCATGCTACAACCTGAGGGAAGCTCCCACTCCCTAATTCTATGGCTACAACCAAAAGAAGGCTACAACACCCTATGTTCTCTAGCTACCACCAAAAGGTGGCTACAACCACCTGTCCTTACCCTATCCTGCCACCCTGAAGTATAAGTAGAATAATGGAACCACTATCAACTTTTCATTGTGCTATATACTGCTATAAACCTGTACCAATAAATCTAAACCATGCATCAACCATGCATCAACCTGTACTTCAACCTATAATCAACTTGTACCATAAACAAGTGCATCAACCATGCACCAACATGTACCATAAACAAGTGCATCCAACCATGTATCAAGTATGTACCAATAATGTGTCAACTACTCATCAACTATGACTTATCAATATGTACCAACATCATCAACTATACACCTCATGTATGTGCCAACTCATCAACTACTTGTCTCAACCATGTCCTTAAGATGTACCTCAACCAAAATCCCTCATCAATTTCATCATCCAAATCTAATTTGTAGATATGTAATAGACCTTGTGTATATGATCAGATTCCTACAAACCTTATTTAACTTCAACAACAAGAGACTAACTTTTTCATCAAACTTTTCTTTAGTCTCACATGCCTAGTTTTGGATTAGTCAACAACCCTAACTTGAAGTAATCATAAATTTGTACCTGTAATGTATAAATATTTGAAACTTATACACAATGTTCTTCAGTGTGTTTTATGCAATTCCTCTAGGTTTTACTACTTGGAAACTCTCATAAAAGGAGTTATAGAAAACATGGCATACCTTGTTGAATTTTGTCTTATTCTAGAGAGTGACCTTGTAGAGTGTTCCCCGCATGGAATATTTTTTGAATTGATATGAAACTATTACAAAGAATACTATAGAATATACCCTAACCAACACACTTTGTTTCACTGAATTTGGATCTGTTATGAAGAAGTTATGACATTTTTATCCGAAACACCTGTTTTTGACTAGTTTCAGGACTAACCACAAACCCTATGTTCCACGGAGTGTAACTCCACAAATATAATGACCCACAAGATGAATTGTTTACCACAGATACTTGGATATGTTTTATTAATGGAATAGCAATTTAACGGTCTGAATCATTATAGAAAAAAAGTTATAGCGAAAATGGTGAGATGACATGTAAATAACATACCTTAGAAAGAACCATCAAAAGAGTTTATCCTTCCTTGCATTTCAGCCTTCGTTTCTTCACCTTCCCTTAGAAATTAGGCTTAGATATCCTTGGTTACCTCAAACACCTATATATATTCAATATTCTCAAGTGTTATTTAAATGTGAGAGCCTTTCCTCTTATTTATACTCTCCAAGTAGCTTCCTTAAAAACATCTTCTAGGTCACTTGGCCCCACTTTCCTTATTTTAGGGTTAACCCACTTCTAATTTCTCCATTAAATTTATTCTTGAAATAATCTATTTTGTATTCACTTTGAATTATAATACACGCATTACTTCACTTTATTATTTATCTTTTAAAATCTCTTAAACCACTTTGACTACTTTGACCTTTTGGGGCATCTATATGACATATGAGGGTCCTCCAACTTTGTAAGGCCATAACTCTCAAAACGTGAGGAGTTATGTGACGTTCCACATACCAGCAGAAATGGAATGACATGTACTATTCATTTATAATAGTATTATCTGAAAATATATCATAACTCATATTGTTATCCATCAAACAAAATTGGGTCCATTACCTAAACCTGGGGTCTCCAACTTCTCATGGCCATAACTCTCTAACCATGAGGAGTTATGTGACGTTCCACATACCACAAAAAATGGAATGACAAGAACTATCCATATAGGATAGTTTACCTGAAAAATCCATTGTCCTTCATCTCATTATTCCATAATTAATCACGGGTTCTCTTACTCCGCAAAGCATCTTCCTGTGAGGGATTTCACCATAAGGGGACCACTTTGGAGTTCATCCATCTTTACTTCTTATCAACCATGACAATACAATAATGAGTCATCTTTACATCAAACAATCTTGGGTCCATTACCCAAACCTTTGCGCTGCGGGGATTTCTTCAAGGGTTGACATCAATGACAACCAACCTTAATCAACATCATCTAGGTCCATTCCCAATTGCATGGTTTTTCTAAAGTTCTTTACTTGAAATTTTATGGGAAGAAACACCTACCTCCCATAAACCAATTCATAAGGGGTATGACCTGTGGTGTTTCTCCAGGTTGTTCGGTAAGCCCATAAGGCTTTAGAAACCTATCATCCCAGTCTTTATGGTGTAGTTGAACTCTTTTTGTGAGAATGGATTCTATCACCTAATTGGTTGACTCCACCTGCCCATTTGCTTGGGGGTGGTAAGGTGTAGATTTACACTACTTGATTTGATATTACTTTGAGATGGCTTTGACCATATTAGAAGTAAATTTGGTCCCTTGTTCTGTCACTATCTCTTTAGGAACACCAAAACAGGTAAATATTTCTTTAAATAGAAAATCAACAATAGATTGTTCATTGACAAAATACAAAGATTTATCCTCTACCCATTTTGTCACATAAGTCATCCAAACCAATATGTACCTTTTCCTTATAGACATAGGGTTGACTGGTCCTACAAAATATAATGCCCATTTTTCAAAAGTTTTGATTACTACCTGTGTTTGAAGAGGCATCTCATCAATCGAAGTTGGCCTCCCCATTCTTTGACAATCATCACAATTGGCCACATAATTCTTTACATATTTAAAAATGGTTTGCCAATAATAGCATGACTGTAATATTTTGTATGATGTCCTTTTGTTGGAAAAATGCCCACCACATGACCCATCATGGAACACTTTAAGAGTGTCATGCATCTCATATTCCCGTACACATATTCTAATCATCGAATCAGGCCCAATGTGGTACAAACAATCATAATTCCACATGTAATTAGCACTTAGTTGTATGATACTTTGTTTTTCCTGAGAAGATATATTTTGAGGTAATTTCCCTATTACTAGATAATTGGCCACATCTCCATACCAAGGAATGTAAATAGTGATAGAAAACAAGTTTTTGTCAGGAAAATTATCATTATCTGGTGTATTCTCTCTTATATGAATAAGTCTGGAATGAAAATCAACAACAAAATTATCACTCCCGGGTCTATCTATAATAGTAACGTTTAATTCTTAGAATAGTAACAACCATATTGTAACTCTAACATTTATGATAGGTTTATTCATTAAAAATCTAATAGATGAGTGATCGGTGTGTACAAAGACTTCATACCCAGTTATATACTATCAGAATTTGTTAATGGCATGAATTGTTGCTAGAAATTATTTTTCAGTAATCGTATAGTTTATCTCAGTAGGAGAGGTTTTTCCTGAAAGAAATAGATAACATAGGGAACTTGATTTTCTCTTTGACCCAAAACAACAGCTGGAACTATATCTCAGGCATCAGTAAAAATGTGAAAGGGGAGGGACCAATCTGTCCCTCTTAATATAGGAGCAGTTGAAAGCTTATGTTTTAAAATTTCAAAATCAATTTGACATTGTGAATCCCAATGGAATTCAACATCCTTTTCTAACAATTTAAACAGTGGGGAAACTAGGTTTGTGAAATTTTGAATAAATGTCCTATAATATCCATCATGCCCTAAGAAGATTCTAACTATCCTTTGGTAACTAGGGGTTTTGATTCGAGAAATCATTTCAATTTTAGTAGGATCTACCCTTATTTCGATACCATAAATATGATGGCCTAAAACAATCCCCTCAGTGAACATCATTTTGTATTTTTCATGGTTGAGGGAAAGGTTAGTTACTTTACATATGAAAAACACTTTCTTTAGGTTGTCTAAGTCTTATTGAAAATAATCCCCGTATACTATGAATTCATCCATATAAACTTCCACACAATCATCGGTTATATCAGAAAAGATGGCCAGGTCATCCTATTGAAAGGTGGAAGTGGAATTATATAAACAAAAGGGAAGGACCCTATAAGCATAAGTACCCCAGGTAAAAGTAAAAGTGGTCTTCTGTTTATCTTCTGGTGCAATTTGGATTTGGTTATAACCATTGAACCCATCCAAGAAGGAAAGTATTTTTTTCGAGACAAAGTGTCCAACACTTGATCTATAAAAGGTAAAGGAAAATAGTCTCTAAAGGTGGCCTTATTTATCTCTCTAGAATCCATACAAACTCTCCACTTACCATTTTTATTAGGAATAATCACTAATGGCGATACCCACTTACTATCTGAAATCAGATAGATACAATTGACATTTAGTAGCTTTTGTATCTCTTCTTTCACTATAGCCTTCAAGGATGGATTCATCCTCCTTTGAGGTTGCTTAGCAGGTCTGATTTGATCATTGATATAGATGTGATGGATACAAGTATTTAGGTGGATCCCTTTCATGTCAGAATAGTCCCATGCAAAGGCATCAAATTATTCTTGAATCATTTGAATCAATTGATCTTGTTGTTCATCTTCCAAATTAGAATTGATATCAAGACACTTCTCAAGGATGATTTCAAATTATTTCACAGGTGAATCTCTACCTTTGTTCATTGTTGTCACAGTGAACAAGGTAGAAGGATGACAAAGTTCCTGGAAATCAGAGCTGAAAATATGTTTATATTCCTGAAAAAATCATGGATATTCAATACATCCAGTCTCATCTAAGAATTGGCTTAAAATTTGGTCTTCAGTTTGTTCTTGAAATTTTTTTATTTGTTCAATTGTTGACAATGGTTGAGCACATTCCTCCTCCCCATATGGATTCTCTAACCATAAAATAATTTCAGTAGTTGGCTGGGCAGCAGGGAATAGAGTAATATTTTGGTTGTGTGTCCCATTGGAAATTCTCATCAGGTCGACCAAGATCAACCGGATGTCTAGGTTTGGAGGATTTTGGATGAATTACCAAGAAGTATACAAGATACTCCCAAGAATCTAGGGGGACTATTACATCATCCAGACTTCCTGTTGGACAAAGGAATGATTTATTTGCTAATTCCAATAGGGTTTGGGTTGGCCTTAAGTGATTTAGTTGCAACATTTGTATGGTATCAACATGAATAACATTTATTTCTTCTCTCATACCAATGAGTGTATTTGGTAAATAAATTCCATTAATTTTTATGGTTACCATTGATTTCCATGGGTCATTGTATTTGGATGGAATTTCTAATATGAATTATGAAAACTGTCCAACCACCTATATAACAGGAGGTTCCTTCCATTTTCTTTCGGGATTTTTAATGCAAAGGTCCCTTACAATATTGGCATAGATAGGAATATTTTTAATAGCTTCTAGCAGGGGAATATTTACACATATATTTCTTAATTGATATTCGAAATCATGTCCAAAATACACAAGATTTTTTACAAGCAACCTTTTTGGATAATGTGGACGATTAGTTTCCTAAGGTAGTTCAGGTTGTGAGGTAGTACTATGTGGAATGTCGGGAGGAATTTCCTCTACAATGGGGGTGTCTTCAGCTTCATCTAGTTGATTTTCTTATTTTTCTTCTTGGATAACCACTGTAGAATTTGTTTTATTTAAGACCTTCTCGTATATTAATTGGATTTAATTTAATGGAGCCAAGGTAATTACATAAGTCCGGAAAGTTGGAAATTCTATATTCTGTACAGGTTGAGTAGGTCTATTATTAAGGTTTGCAATGGGATGTGTAGGAATTGGGGTAGGACAAGGAGGGTTGGATTAAGAGGAGCTTTCATTTTCTATTGCTTGTTCGAATTCATGAGAAATGTAAGTTGCTTTTGTAGTTGAGGAGGTGGAGGTAGTGAAGGTGGATTAAATCCTGGAAAAGGATGAGAGGTATTAGAAGGATACTATAGGTATGTAGGAAAATATGGTGGCTGCAACATGGCATTTCCATAAGCAGTTCCCCTCCATCCCCATTTCTAAGGATGGCCTTAGAGTTGTTGAGTTTTTCACTCGGAATAAGGAATTGGAGGGACCCAATGTTGTTATGGGTATTGGATGGAGGGATATGGAAACATGTTATGGTTTTTTTTTCTCCATAGTCTCTTAGGGAGATATGATGTGTCTTGGGGTTATACTCCTACCTTATATATATCATGAATTCTAGGCAGTGGAGGGAACCTATTAGTAGGATTATCCTCCATACAATTCCACAAACTTCTATGACATTAATTGAGCACTCCCTATTAGGATGTCTCTTCCTACACCGAGGACAAAAAATTGCCAAGGAAACATTCTCTTCCTCTTCTTTCCTTTTGATTTTAAGGGTATCCAATTGGGTGTTGATTGTATTTAGGATATATGTTTTGAAATACTCTAGAATAGTTCCCGGTTACATTATTGTTACACCTCCTATAGCAGGTTTGGAAATTCTATTTACAGGGTCCCTTAAACGTTTTGCAGTTTTAGAATGGCTACAGAAGTAATTTTTACAATACTCTGCGATCTCAGCATATGGTTTTTCATATACATCCCTAGAGATCATGAGTTTCATAACTTCTATATAGTCATCCCTTACACCTTTCATAAAAGTAGTCCTAACCATGGTTGTGTCAAGGGAAAATTGTTTGGTCTTTTGGTATTTATAGAGGAACCTTTCCAAGTAATCCTCTACAATTTCCTCCTCATTTTGTTGCATCTTGACTATCTCATTCCTAACATCTCTAGGTTTACAATAATCCTAATACTTTTGGAGAAAAGTTTCCTTCATTTCATCCTAGGAAAAAACACTATGTTCTCCTAAACTCATGAACCATTTTAGTGTTGAGTCTTTTAGTGTTGCTGGCAAAAATTTTAATTTTTGAGCATTGTCTGTGTAATTATAACTTCTTCATAATCTTTCAAACTCAAATAGAAATGAATTAGGGTCCTCAGATGACATACCGTGAAAGTGAGATAGTGATGATAATAAAATATTCTTCATGGTGACATTTCTGGTAATGTCCAGTGTTGGAAATCCAAATGTCTATGTCTCATTGTTTTCATTCCCTTCTTCATCTTCCATATTTCTAAACAACAATTTATAGGTTGTAGGTGATGCTTCCCCACTACGTGATGGTTCAACCACTGGATTAGTTGTGATATTTAAGTTTTCCAATACTTTATGTATTTCTCCAACTGTAGATTCAACCTCTTCTACCACTTCCTCTATTTCCTTTCCAATTCCTTCTTCTTATTGGATCACCACTGCTTCTCCTTCTACTTGTTTTGATATGCTTCCAAATTTCACAATAGCTTCAACTTCAATATATTTTATTGTATTTTCAATTACTACATCTAAATTTTCTCCTCTGAATTTTTTTCTTGCATAGCGATTAAGAAAATTAGTGGGAGGGGTTTTTCTTGGACCATATAAATTTTCTAGAATTTTTGATGCAATAAATATGCCCTTACTATCCCTAAGTCTACTCATAAAATAAAAATATCTAATGCTAACAAAACACAAATTCTAACTACTAAAGGGAAGAGGACAACCTAACTTTGGAGGGACCTCACCAAAGTGGATGCATATGTTCTTAAAACCAATCCTTAAAACCAATCCAAAATCATCAAATCAATCTAATTCAAACACTACCTATTACCGTCTATAACTCCTCAACAACGACACCAAAATGTTGGTGCAATTATATGTATAATATTTATCCAATCATTAATATGTCAACCAAGATTTGTAATCAACATAGTTGTTACACCATATGTGCTAGAAACATGTTCTTTAACTATGTCTAGTGAGTATAGTAGAAATTAAAGCATTTTCAGATATACACTATGTTTTATCTAAACTCTAATCACAATCCTTAATATCAAATGCAATAGAAAATCTATCTAATATTGGATGTCCTATTCACTATATAACTAAATATTCTTAGTCTATACTTCACACACTTTGCAAGATTCAAATTCACTCCAGAGACTATTCTACTTCAACAAGTAACTAGTACAAAAAACAAGGTTTTCCATTTACTGGCTCATGAAATACGAAAGATGGAATCTTGTATTGTTTCTGTAATGACACACTTAACTATTAATTCTCAGAAAATCCCCATTTTGTTCTTCACACACTCTTTCAAAATCAATTAATACATCACAAAAGAAAATTTAATACAATCTCACAATCTCACAATTCTAGAAAATCAATTCATTTCTACACATGGAGCAGAGGTCTCATTGAGACTTTATATTTTTTGGACCTTCTAATACAATAGGAACATTATTGAATTGCTCTTGTACTAACACACTTTTCAATTAAAAATAAATTCTAATATAATGATTTCCTTCCTAAGAACACATATTTAGTAAACGATCACACTTCAGAAATCTCTATATTTATTTCAACTTTACCAATTACTCAAAATGAAGCTAGATGAAATGCCTATGGCTATGGTGCACAAAACCCATCACACTCATGATAAAATACATAAATTCATGCCTTCCTCACACTTAACATCTATACTATATTTAAATCAAACAAGAAATCAAATTAGCAAAGATAATACTAGGTACAGAATGAATAACGACCAGGTACATGAAAATCACAGATCAGTATAGGATCATAATAAACGAGTAAAAGAATCAGAACGACACTATAATTTACAATAATCTCACCGATTTGGACCGGTGGGCCCTTGCCGATACCAACATGGAAGCTTATAAATAGCTCATAGAATGATAGATTCTAAGAAATGCACAAGATCAACAAATTCCACTTCATATTAACCTTTAGTAAATGAGTTTA